>ML797214.1:138877-159891 GCA_009831015.1 Picea engelmannii | reverse complement strand
ATTATTGTAAGTGACAGAGATCCCATCTTCACTGGACATTTTTGGACAGAATTATTTTCTTTTTTGGGTACTCAATTGGCTCATAGCTCATCCTATCATCCTCAATATGATGGACAAACCGAGATAGTGAACAAATGTCTAGAGGGATACATTCGTTTCTTTGTCTTTGATAAACAAACACAGTGGTTCAAATGGTTACCCTTGGAAGAATGGTGGTATAACACTTCCTTCCATACTACAACAAAAATGACACCATTTATGGCACTCTATGGATACAATGCTCCTTCCATCACTTCTTCTCTAAAATGAAAATCTAAGGTTTAAGAAGTGGAAGATCACATCGAGCATCAACAACAAGTTCTCCAAATCTTAAAGGACAACTTGACCATGGCAAAGAATCCAATGAAACAACAAGCAGATCAACATCGTAGTGAAAGAAGTTTTGAAGTAGGGGATTGGGTGTTTTTAAGACTACAAACATACAAACAGATGTCCCTCAAGCAAGCCAAAAAGGATAATAAATTATCACCAAAGTACTATGGCCCTTATAAGGTGTTGCAAAAGATTGGTACTATGGCATACAAATTGGAGTTTCCTGCATCTTCACGAGTACACCCAGTTTTCCATGTTTCATGCTTAAAGAAGGTTATAGGTGAAAAGATTCTAGTTCAAACTATATTTCTAGAACTTGATGAGGAAGGAAAAATCATATTGGAGCCTAAAGCCATCACTGACACAAGATTTTGCTAGCTGAGGAATAGATCCATTTCAGGGTATCTCATTAAATGGAGGAAGCTATCGGCTGAAGATTCCACTTGGGAAGATAAGTCTTTTATACAGAAGCATCCAGAGTTACTCAAGCATTGTGTAAATCACTTGTCTCAAGGGGAGGGACATGTTGAGCCCTAATATTGGCTTATTACCCCTTAATTGGGGCATATTACATTAGTAATGTTATTTTATTTATGTCAGCTTTATTCCATTAGTTGTAATTATACCTCCTAGTTTCCCATATATACCAAGGAGACATTTTCATTTAGAATCATCTTGGAATTGTACATTTATGTGGGCATAAGAAGGTTTCCCCCTCGAAGAGGCTTATTATCTAAATTTCTCTCTTTTTCAAGGCATTGAGTACTTATTCTGAGGTTTTTCTATGCTATATTGATATTTGGTTCTTAACAGTCATAATTTTTGTTGATATTTAATATTCGATTTAAATGATGAGCATGGGAGTCACAAGGGGTCCAACCTATTTATTTATTATTAATTATACCCGTTTTATATACTATTATTAATTATTTCCTCAAACTAATTAGTTAAGCTAATTTGGATTAACTAAAGAAAGTAGTTGAACTACCTCAACTTATTGAGAAAGAATAAAGGCTCAATGGGATGAGGAGACAAGGGAGATAGAAAGGGGAACTAAAACACTAAGTTTTTCTCTCTAGTTAGTGAGATAGCTTCAGTTTGAATTCATTTATGAGTTTACTTGAAAGCCTAATCCTCTTGATGATAGGAGGGTCTTATTGAAGGCAATGGGATTCAAAACTAAATCATACCTTTCAGCAACTTGTTTTAAAGGTGTTTGATTTATTCTTGATAGTCTGTGTACTCTTGTTTGTTTATGAATTAATTTTCATGGCTGATAAAGAATATCTTGCATAGTCAAGTGGCAGCATTTTGTGGCAAGCTGATCCAGATCATTAGTTTCACTTTATTTCATTTTCAGGGTCTTTTTGTATGGTTCCCATCAGAGACTGCTAAATCTGACTTTGGTCCATACCCTCGCAGGGGTTTGTAAAATAGAAGTACGGTTTTGTATCTCAGAATGAAATAAAATTGGATTATTGTTATGTCTCATACATGTGTTTTCATGACTTGGTTCTTCCTTTCGCTTTTGTCTCCATGTTTACTTCAATGTAAAATCTATATACATTCACCTAGCTTTGTTTAAATTTTTATTTTTACGTTGTTACAAATATAAATCATAAAATCAGCCTTGATCCTTTGTAATTGATACTTATGTATTGAGTGAAAGTTTTAAGGCTATAAACCCTAGGTGACATTCCCAATTATCTTTTCCTAGCCATGAAAGATCTGAAAATGATTGAGTAAGGTATTTCATACATTTTCCTCAACAGAGCCCATACCGATAAATGACATGGTTGTTTTCCAAAATAATTGGACAAGAATCTACGGCTATTGTTCCTACACATGCTTTGTACATACTGTATTTCTCAATTCATGAGAACGCCACCTTTGACTGGGCTAGGATTATTTCAAGTGAGTTATCTTTTCAATTGGGAAATTTCCAAAAGAATAAAATATTTTGTATGTATTCATATTTGATTTCCTCTATGACTTACTGTCACGTGTTCAATGGCCTACCCTTGGCTAAAAAGGTTAATTGTAAATTTGACCATGTGAAAATGTGATACCCTAGACTGTGAAAACAAAAATCTGCATACCACTTTTATGAAGTGCACAATTCTTTTATCTCTTCTTTCAAAAGGATAATTCATGGACCCAACACATCAATATTATCCCTAGAAGTTGCATATTTCTTAGCCAGGAAAGGAAGTTTTCAAGCCATGGAAAATTTTAGTGTTATCAGACTCTAGTGTTCCCATGAGAAACCTTCATATCTACCATACTATGTTTTTGGAAAAATATTTAGAGTTGAGATATGTAAACAACATAAATTTTGGGCTCACTTCTTCAACAAGAAAAGAAAAAAATTGTCCATCCCATTACCATGGAAAAATGTTGAAATAATTGTAAAAAGCATTTCCCATCTTTATGAAATCTCAATTCAATTTGATTTATTCAATCTCAAGAAAGAAAATGAAATCAAGGATTTCAAACCTAATCAATTATTCATGACACACATGACATCAATAGGATATAACATGTAATTTGTCAAAATATTCTTATTTGGAGAAGAAGAACGTGATAGTCAAAACCCTCAAGGGTTACCTGTGGAAAAATTGCAAGAAGATATTGAAACAATCATCAGTACAAATGATCAACACGGACATTAAGGAGGAGTTTTAAATGAGAGAATTTCATGGTCCCCAAATGTTTCTCAAAAAAATGACATACCCAAAGGAAAACCCCATAATTCAAATCAATAACAAAGAAAGTCTTTGATTCATAATTCTGGTGATGAAGGAGAACAAAACCCTCCTAAGGGAAATCTTGAGAATCCATACAAACTCCCAATTGCCAGTAAGAGGAAGAGATGTACAAATAAAGAGGGAGAAAGTGAAGACATGCATGGAAATGAAATTTTCTCGAAAGATATGGAACTCGATGTAAACATTGAAGAAACATAATTTGTAGGTGAAGACCAGAGGCTACAAGAAAGCAAAACAATCACAAGATAATTGGCTACACAAGAGCCAATCATATTTGAATAATATTATCTTACCCTGCATCATGCCACATTCAATAAAATTCAAGAAAAATGGAATTCATAATTTGACTTTCAAGGGGTTCCAAACTCCAAGGTCATAGAATTCATGTAAATGTGTTGAACCTACACAGAATAGATCTAGCTAGAAAATACTACACACATTTGCAGAGAGAAATTGAGAAAGAAGAAGAATGAGAGAAAGAATATAATAATTCTCATTAACCGTGATCCACACTCAAAGAGTGAATAATTTACAATATATATAGGACACATGAGTAACTAATGTGCCATAGTAGTGTTCTAGAGAGATCTAGACACTCACTGACAGACACTGGAGTGAACTTCCACCTAGTCCTAGTGAATTGATCCATCCAATCATCAGGTGACTGAGACACATGTGTGGAAGTGAGAGAGACACATGCAACTCCTGGTGATAAAACCGAGGTTTACATGCATGAGTGACTTCCACTAGTCTATCTGAGTGTAACTGACTCTGAACTGAAGAGGAAAATCTTATTTTGTAGGGAAATATTTTCTAGAGAGAATATTCTCATCTAAGGAATCATTCTCAACATTGGACTGTAAAACTTAGGAAAATAATTATAAGTGAGTATGTAATATCTCCAACACCCCCCCTGAACACTATTAGGGCGTACATGATGAATGGGTCCCGGAAACAAATTCCATGTTAGGTACCCATTGTAAAATTCATATAAGAATGAAACATTGAAAAAACGAGGAAAGAGGGAAAACCTCATGGGAAACCCTCCCCCTCCCCCTTCAAATTACAATGCATAAAAAAAATATGAGAAGGAACAAAAGGAAATTGCTAAGCAACCATGTTCTTCACTCCAATAAGACCTCACAACTGTGCAAGTTTGAACTCTTTGAATATTTTGTTGAATATGTAGATGTCTGCACAGATATGATGGAGTAGATGCACCATTGATATGTCCACACATATCCACTTTCTCTTATTGTAATGAAGAATATCCAAATAAAGTTTGGATGAAACTTTGAAAACCATGCGGTCGTTTCCGGAAAAACGCTGAAATTTTGTTGATTTTAAAATGATCATAACTTCACTTCCTGGACTCCGTTTCGGACGATTTGTTTTTTTGAAATTGGGTATTTTTCCGAGAGGAATTCAAATATCCAAATTGTTTCTGCAAATTTTTCTCAAAAAATATCAGAATTGAGTCTGATGTGCATGGCTCCCTTTTGGTCTCCTGAGATGCATGCATTGTTCATGGAAAAGTGTCTGCATGTGACCCCTGAGATGCATGCCATATATCTTCCACATGAAATTTAGAAAACAAATCTGAAATGCAGTAGACATTGTCTTCAATTAATGGTATACAAATTTTTGCAAATACTTTTGTAGAAGACTCTTCATAATAAGAGGCTTGATCTTCTGATGGCTTCTCTTCTGGCTCTATATGTTCAACCTCCTACATGAAATCTTCACAATATTATTTATTCCCGAATAAAACCTCCAATATGGTCCATAATTCATTTGGAGTTGATTCTTGTGAGTCATCCTATACTTGATGGAGAATTTCAGTAGAAATAACTAGAGGATACAACCTATGGCCATATCTTGTCTATTGAGAAAATCATTTTTCTCATTGGCGAAATCAATCTCTACTTCCATTTCCATAGTTATTTGTTACAAGCCTCTGCATTTGAGAAGAATCATAATTTTTGGCTTCCACTCCAAATAGTTATGAGGCGTGAGAAGTATTTCCGGTGAATAATCCATCTTTTATGCGTTCTTCAATCTTTAGTACCTACAAAAAATAATTTGGTGTAGATTTTTCTTAGCATTCCATCAGCTCTAATACCATGTAAATGTGTTGAACCTACACAAAATAGATCTAGCTAGAAAATATTACACACGTTTGCAGAGAGAAATTGAGAAAGAAGAAGAAGGAGAGAAAGAATAGAATAATTCTCATTAACCGTGATCCACACTCAAAGAGTAAATAATTTACAATAGATATAGGATACATGAGTAACTAATGCGCCATATTAGTGTTATAGAGAGATCTAGACACTCGATGATAGACACTGGAGTGAACTACCACCTAGTCCTAGTTAATTGATCCATGAAATCATCAGTTGACTGAGACACATGTGTGGAAGTGAGAGAGACACATGAAACTCCTGGTGATAAAACCGAGGTTTCCATGCATGAGTGACTTCCACTAGTATAACTAAGTGTAACTGACTCCGAACTGAAGAGGAACATCCTATTTTGTAGGGAAATATTCTCTAGAGAGAATATTCTCATCTAAGGAATCGCTCTCAACATTAGACTGTAAAACTTAGGAAAATAATTATAGGTGAGTGTGTAATATCTCCAAAAATTCCATGAGGCCATGGGAGAAGCTTTAAAATTTTCAATTGGAGATATAGAAAATTAAAATGAAATTTTAAAAGATAGAGTTAGAGAATTGGAAAATGCCTTAATGCCCCCACCATTGTTTTCTAGTCTTATCACCACCATACAACCCTTGATAACTCTTGAAGGAAGACCAGAATCAAGCTCAATATTAAAAGGAACATCAAGTCTTCTTGTTGCTATCAGGATATATGTCAGTGAAAACATCCGAAAGAGAATGTCCTTGATTCTTGAAACTAGGGAATTACCAACCAACTTTGTCTCTTTAGGCTCTAGAATGACACATTTCAGGCAATATCTTCAAGCGGACCTTGAAAACGATAAAGAATTTTACAAAGGGGCTATTTATAACTTTAGTGCAAGAGTTTCAGGTATTAGTGAATTTCGGAGAAAAGAAGAGGATTTTCCTTCGACAAACTATTTAAAACAATCAATGACATGTTGTCTCAAGAGAATCAAAATTTTAGAAGAAATGTTAGCTAAGTGTGATGTCATAAGTGAAAAAGGGGGTGAATTATATTTAAAGTTGATTGAGTTAGAACTAGTTGGGTTGAATGAAGATGTGGAGGACCCACTCTCAATTATAAATTCAATACTCTTATCACAAGAACAAATGGAAGAAAAGTTGGATTCGTTAAAGATTGCACCAGCAGAAAAGTTCAACAACCTCACTGGATATTAAGAGACAGAGGTAAAGAGTTGGTTGGTTCATTATGTGAAAAAAAATGGTGATATTGAAGATAGCCTCCATCAAATCTCGATGGATTTTAAATATCTTGAAAATTCATTATTTGATATCAAAGTGAGACAAGAAATAATGGTGTCACCAATGAGAGGATATACCGAAAATTGGTTAAAGAACACTTTAATTAAAATAATTGAATCAGATTAGGAGGGAGTTGTTACAACCAGTCAGGTCGTTCCAGCAAAGGAAAGTATAAAATACATCCCAACCAACAAATGAAAGATAGATATTCCATCACAGTAAGTGAAGCGGTCATTTTTCATAATTTCCCATTTTCTATACTTCTCATTTGGAAATCATCCAGTTGTGTCTTTTCATTCGTTGAAAACTCATAGTCGACTATTAATTGTTTTTCTCTTTTCTTCTAGGTCTAGGTATATCTTTTAAAATTCCATGGGAGCCCCATCCTAGTTCATTTAGACGAACGCTTTCATTTGAATTTTACATTTCATTGTAAAACCAAACAATTATTTTTTGAACTCCCTAGAGAACTATCTGGGCACATAACTTTAATGATTTCTCAGACTTTTGAATTTCTAAGTATGAGATTTTTGGAGTGTGTCTATCATATTATGTTTTAGTTTTAGATGTGATACTCATTTAAAGTTATCTACATGTTTTGGCCTTGTATCTTTTATGTCTTATGATATGACCAAACATTTCTTATATTGTGATGGATGTGAAGAATATGTTAATCTAAAATGATGTTTTTCTTTACTTCTTTATAATACGGTAAAATATCATGTTTATGTTTTGAATAAGTTCCTGGCCTTTTCTCATGAAAATTTATTTTGTGAAAATACTTTTTATATATTTTAAATTGTGTTTTCATAATTCATATTAAGCAATAACATAGGAGCACCACCTCTTTAAAAATGTAGGGGGGGGTTATGCTAGTGAGATTGTTGTTGAGATATTGAACAATTTGAACATCAACATTTTTGGTGACCATATTGGAGATAACAAAAGGTTGGTTTCGCAAACCAGGGATTTTAATGACACAACCAAAACCAAATCAACCTCGGTAACAAGTCAGAATCAAAAATTAAGGAAGTATTATGCATCAATTGTATGATTTGGTGTTAACAATAGCAAAAAGTCGAGCAGAGATTCAAATATCTTGAGAAAGCCTTTCACAGTAGGAATAAATAAATATAGCATTGAGGCAAAGAATACAGTTGTGAATCCAAGAAAAATTGGAACCTTATAAAGGTCCTCTAAAAAGGAGTAAAAGTAAGAATCTTCTGCTCCACGAACTTGGTCAAGGTTCAAAATCAGAAACTATTGGAAAGTTGGTTGTCATTAATGTCAACCCTAGAATAAGTTCAGAAGCCCCAAAATCCCCTAGAATTAATGGGTGATTTCAACCCTAGAAGAATTATAGAAGCCTCTAGAAGTGATGGGAGTATTTGAAGAAGTCTCCAAAGTGGTCCCCTTATGGCATAGCTTTAAGCATAGCCCTCATAGGAGGATGCTTTGAAGAAGTCTACAAGAATCCCTAGAGGTGTGGTCATGAAGCCCAAAGTTGTTTGAGGAAAACTTCATACTATTTCTAGCAATAGGTGGTACGTCACATGGCTCCTCGCAGTTTATAAGTTATGCCATATTAAAGTTGAAGGCTCGAAGTATGGTCAAGAAGCCCTAGATATAAGTACAAGAAGTGCAAATCGGCCCCAAAATTAATTAAAGGAGGAAAATGGTTGCAAACAAGAAGTTACAGATCGGCCCTAAAGTCAAGTAAAGGAGGTACTTGAAAAAGTATAAATACACATAAAGAACCTTTCATTTGATGATCCAAGCAAGTGTGTGTTTGTGGTATGGAGCTAGCATAAGTGGGTCTTCACTTGTGCTAGGAGGATTGGAAATCTCAGCAAAGCAAAGATGGCCTAGGAGAAAGGAGGTCGAGGAGAGTAAGGAGTTTTCTGAGGTTACCTTCGGGTTGCAGTGGAGAAAGGCATGGATTTTTAAGGTTATCCATGGGTCACAGTGGAGCAAAGTGTGGATGTATGTCGGTCATAGTGAGGCAAAGCATGAATATCCGCAGGGTGACAGTGGATGAGTCATGGATCTGTGTCTTGATGAAGTTGAAAAAGTATAATGAATATGTTATCTTGTTGATGTTGAAGTTGAATAAGGTTTTTTGGTATGTGAACTTATGCACCAGGTTGTTTACATGATAAAAGGTATTGTTTTCTATATGTCTTGAGGTTTGCATATTGATGTTATAATATATGCCTTGAGGCATATCTTGGAGGGTCTTTGGCACATGGCTAGAGACATATGTTGGTGATATTTTGGATATCATGTCTTATGCTTGATGCACATATTATATATTTTGGTAAAAGCTTGCTACATGATGATGCAAACCCCCTATAGGCCTACGCAACCTCCCGGTCTAGGATCGAACTTCACAGGAGCTGAAGTGGCTCGCGGGTCCTCGTAGAACCCCTAAAATATTATCACAGGCCTTTTTCCACACACTACGTGAAATTTTTGTATTCGTGAGGGTCCTCTTGATCTAGTGGAGTCATGCGCATGACCTCGGGATTAATTTGAATCGTTTTCTCCAACACTCCAGGAATTTGTCACTCCAGAGGATTTACCAACATAACATTATGCACCCAAAACCTTTGAACTGGAAAAGTGTTGAAACTTGTAAATCTGACGGTTTGTGTTTTCTCTCGAATCAATGGTCTATGTTCACTCCGGACTTTGGGGCTTCGAGAGAAAATTACCCAACCCAACAAAATTACTCAAATCACCAGAGTGATTACCGGCTGAATTGGGTCATAAAGGTGACTTGACTAGCGGGTGTAGGTATTACCCTATCCTTCCACTTCCAAAAATTCTAATGGTAAGGTTCAATCAGACGACGGACGGGGTCCACCTCCCTTTCACAATATATGGCTAAGAAAGACTCTAGAACTCTGAGATTCAGGATATTATTCACTATGCGCAACAACGACCAATTTCACCCGAAGTGTCGAATCCCCGAACCACTCGAGGATCCAACGGCTCACACTTGTCCACTGATCTATGGTGGATATTTACACCGAGCTTCAGGGCTTCATGCCTTACTTGCAACAAATAACTCAAAACTTCTAGAGCATCAAAGTCTGAAGGACTTGGGGCTTAACAACCACACTCCTTCAACTAATTGAACGGTTGTGAGGGATGTTGACTCCTCCCGAACATATATTGTCCATTCAACCCCACACAAAAGAATTTCTCCTCTTATTGAGTTCCTCCTTGGAAACTTACACTCGTTATCCCTCCTGAGATTTGTCACTTGAATGACTCAAAATTTGGCACACACTTTTCACTTCTCTCATGATCTTAGACCCTTAGAAATATATAGGTCGATGCACATGTTGCGCTAACTCTCCTGAGCTTGATCAACACTTAACAAAGTGTTGACTTTGTGCACTCCTTGCATTTTCCTCCCCCTTAATATTTTACATTTCTCTAAGTGTATGCACACTCCTTGCGCTTTCTCTGTGCAAACTTGCACTATCTCTCCTAAGCTTTTGAACTTGTAAATGGTTTGGCCTCCACACTCCTTGTGTTGGTACTGTGCACTCCTTGCACCATGATTCTTAGAACAGAAACAATTGAAACTTATAACTAAATCAAGAAATCATTCAATAAAACATTGAGATACACATTCATACACATAGATAACAATAGAACATCTACTCAGTTTCAAAGAGAGATGAACAAGTTCACAGTCTCAGAATTTTGAAAGAAATTCTCTTCTTCTATATTTCTTCAACAAAAATTTACAAGAGTTTCAACAACCTTTAGCAAACTCTTTTGGGCATAGATTACATTGATTTATACATGAAGGGGTTTCTCGAGCCTTCCCTCTATACTATTCTAGTTTTTTCACATCACAATTAAAATCATCCTACCACTAAGCTTATTACAATAAATGAACATTTACAATTTTGATATGAGTCGGCACTCAAAATTTGTACAATCTACATTCATTAAAGACAATTACAACATTTTGGAGCATATACAATCGCTCTAGTCTTAATATCTCATGGGATCCTTAATTACAAGGTCTCAAAATTAAATCGGTGTGCCCTCCTTGGGATCCAAATTAACAGTTAAAGTGCATTGCATTGGATGTTGAGTTGACCAAACCTCATTAAATGATGACGACGATTCTCCTACATCACATGCTTGATACATATTTTGGTACATTCTTAGTACATGATTTGAGGCATATCTTTCGATACATGGTTGAGGTATATCATGAATGATATGGCATATGTTTGAGGCACATCTTTTGATGCGTGGTTGAGGAATATCATGAATTATATGGAATATGTTTGAGGCACACATTTTGGTACATGGTTGAGGCATATCATAAATGATATGATATGGCATATGTTTGAGGAATATCCTTGGTACATTGTTTATGGAGTTTATAGCACATGCTTGAGGTATATCTTGGCACATGGTTTGGATGCATATATTGATGATGTTGGGTATATCTTTTGAGATATGTTCTTTGTGATATTTGCATATGATCTATGTGAATGGATTTGGTTTGATGATGATGATGTATATGTATCAGTAACAGTGACAAGTTGATTATTAGTGATAGGTTGATCATCGGTAATAGTTTTGGTGACAAGTTGAGTCTCCATTTATATTTAAAGAAGAAAGGAAGGGGTGAGTAAAGGGGGTTGTAGCCTCCTTCCATTTGGATCTGGAGAATATAGGGGGTTGGAGCTTCCTTCAGGTTGGATCCTCCTTCCAGTTGATGTTGGAGAATACAGGGAGTTGGAGTTGGAGCCTATAAATTGGAGGGTTGGAGCCTCCTTCCAATTGGAGCTAGAAAATCTAGGGAGTTGTAGCTTCCTTCAGGTTGGATCCTGTAAACAGGGTGTTGGTGTCTCCTTCGAGTTGGTGCTGGAGAATTTTGGAATTTGGTGCTTCGTATTAATGTAATCTTATGATATATAAGAAATCATTATATGGTTTTCTCTCATTTGGGTTTCCACGTAAAAATATCTTGTGCATTGTGTATGATGTGATGCATTGTCGAATGGTACTATTTATAGTTATATGTTCGTGACATGTTAAATGCAATCATAGGTGAATGGAATTTTTGATAATTTAACGTTTACATGTTCTAGTTAAAAGTGGTAAAAAGTGTTCAATATTGATTCACCCCCCTCTCAGTATTGGTGAATATTCCAACAATTGGTATCAGATAAATTCCTTCAATGATAGCCGAAGGATCTGATTCATCCCCCTCAATTAATCTCCTCACTGATACATTTCCAATGAGCTATCATGTGTCCCAAACGAATATTGTATGCCAAAGTTATGCCCTCAAGAAGTTGATACACCAAACTACCCAAAACAGGGTCCACAAAACTGTTGGCTTTTCATCTTTCGGGGTCAGAGTTTTCGATTTTCTTTATGATAAAAAGGCCTTTGGAGCCTCATTGTAAAATCATATTCTTACGGATGCGAGTAGCCGTCACATCTCTTCTCAGAGATAAGTTTCCACCATTCTAACGAGTCTTTCACTCTGTATTTTATAGTCTTTGTACATTTTTGCTCATTAATAGAAAAATGTGTAGTACCATATATATGTGTATATGGTTGCATCTCTGATACATTTATGTTACAATATTGGATATATGATATATCTCTGTACATTTCTTTATTATATCTCCGCTCTCATTTCGTGTCAAAAATAATCTAGATCAATTGTAGCCAAGAAGGAATTAAAAAGGAACAACAAAATAGCAATGGATTCCATCCTAGATGGATTACCTGATTCGGTAAAATTCAAAGTGGGAAAATATTCATCGTCTAAATAAATTTGGGATAATCTACATAATCTATACTATAAGGAATCTCCTCTTATCAAAAAGCTAAAACATGTTGATCAACATAAAGAATATGTTGAGATAGAACAAGAAAAACGAATCTCATCATGTTAGACATTTTCAGAAGAAGAAGGTGAAGTAGATAATGAAGCAGAACTAATCAACGCCTTAAGTGAGGTAGAAAGAGAAAGGAACAAAAACAAGTCTCTCAAGGAAGAATTTATCAAACTAAAGGAGGGTGCTCATAATCTAAACGAAAACTATGAAGAAATCTAGGAGGTTATTATAAATCTAAAGATCCAGTTGGAAAAATCCCAAGTGATTGAAGAAACACTCAAAAATCAGTTGGAAGCCAAAATAGTATCACTAAAAAAGGAAGCAGAGAAGAGAGAATAAATTTTGATAAGTCATCTCAAGGAAATATTTGATGACTTAAACAATCTTGAAGAAGAATTGAGTCAACAAGAAATAAGACTTGAAGAAGAAATCATCTCCTTGAAAACCCAACTTGAAGAAGCAAAGAGAAAGGCAAAAGTAATGAATACCCAGATTATGAAGAAAGAATAATATTATGAGAATCTTGAAGAATAAGTCATCACATTAAGGGTTGAAGTTGTCTAGCTTAGCAAGAACATTGAAGAGAGAGGAAGCTCCACACCACGAGTAAAGAAATTTGAAGAGAAATGTTACAGGTTGTTGGAAAGGAATAATTAAGAGAAGGCTAAGATTTATGTGGAAGTCATCAGAGGCCCTATCAAGAAGGATGAATGCAATCCCTCAAAGGAGAACATTCTAGAAATGGAGAAGACTCAAGAAGAAGATTATAGAAGAGATGGATATCCAAGAATATATTCTACTTCTAGGTATTAAAGAAGATTAAATCATTGTGAAGGAAACAACAAAAGAGAAGATTGGATAAGGCATGAATTCAGAAGGACTACATCACAAAGAAGAGAATTCACTCCTAGGTATCAAAGTTTATTTTCTGGTTATTTTTTTACTTGTAATAACTTTGGACAGAAAGTTGTAGATTGTAGAGCGCATGGAAGAAATATTCAAGCAAGAAATTTTTATGTGGCTCCCCACAATATTGAATGTTACAAATTCCACAGCCATGGACACATAGCTCATGATTGTAAAATCATGATGGAGTCTTCCTTGAAAAAAAAACATTGATATCATGTAAAAGAAGGTTTGGAGAAGAAAGAAGAAAAAAGAAGAACAAGTGAATGAAGAACTCCCAGAGATCATACTCACGGGATTTACAGAATTTTGAAATCATGATTATCCTACAAAGAAAGAGGAAGATTTCATAATTTAGAATGATGATCATGTAATAGAATAGGCTTGTTGGATTACTGAGGGGAGGGGTGAATCAGTAATGAGAAATTTATACCATTTATTAATCCTTTCAACCACAATATATATTCTTTTAACTTATTCAACAATGTTCATCAGTTCATCATCAATATATTATTGCATAATAAACATTAACATCCATCATTACATAATGAACAATAATAGACACATCCACACAATACACAGTACACCGGTATTTTACGTGGAAACCCAATGCAGAAGAAAACCAGAGAATTTTTTTCTTATATGTCAAAGAATTACATTTAAGGAAGAATCAACTTCTAATTCTCTAGCTCCAACCAGAAGGAGACTCCAACCCCCTAGTTTCTCAGGCTCCAACCTGAGGGAATCTCCAACTCCCCAATTCTTTAGCTCCAACCAGAAGGAGGCTCCAACTCCCTAATTCTCAGGCTCCAACCTGAAGAAATCTCCAACTCTCGGGTTCTCCAGCTCCAACTGGAAGGTGGCTACAACCACCTATCTCTGACCTGTCCAACCGCCTTGAAATATAAATGTCAAATTTAGAAAACATGTCACTCTCACTGGATCAACTATGTCACTATCACAACTGTCACTGAAAACCTGTCATAACTTGTACCAATATTCTTCAAATATTTTTTATATATCTGCAACCTGTCTATGCTGCAACACACGAATGTTTGTGGATCTCTTTACTGCAACCCATGGATGTTCGTACCTCTGTTATATGAAACTTGTGGACGAATACAAAACTCTCCAAATTTCATTATCATTGTTTCTGTGAAACATATCACATGAACCTATACCAACAACCTATAACAACATGTACCAATCTGTACCAGTGACATGTACCAACCTGTACCTCTCAACTTGTCACAACAACTCAACAACCAAACCATATCTAATCACATAGATCAACCAACAAGAAAATTCTCAATCATATGCACAATTTCACCCAAATGTGCATCAACTTAAACCACTCACAACAACTCATAACCATCACCAAAATATACCAAGATCAAGATGTGATTCTTATAATATGCCAAGACATGTATACCACATCATCTATAAACAATGTGCCAAGAACAAGTACATAAACTATACCAAACTATGCATCATCAAGATACACCAACATCACCATACCATGTACCTCATGTATGAGCCAACTCATCAACTATATGTCTCATCCATGTACCTCAACTATATACCAAAACATACAATAAGATAACCAACAAGAGGCCTCTAGTAATACACCACACTATTCATAAAATGAATACCATAAACCCTTACATCAAACCATGTTCCATAACCTCATTGTTATGTATCCTCAAGCATGTATCACTCATAATCCAATCATATACCAAGAACACTAACAAATTTCGCTCACAATGCAACACAAGATATTCCAATAAAACCAAGCTAAGTGTACCGGAAATGTGCCTCAAATCATACTCTACAATAGATACCATACATCCAAGAGGGCATATACGAAACCTCACAAAGTCATGTCTCAAGCATGCTCCACAACACCACTAAGATACAATCTCAAAACATAATCATGAACATACATTTAACTTTGTATTAACCCTGTTGTATCTAATCTCTAATAAACATACCTCCAGTCTCTCCTCGGATCCTGCAACCTAGAACAAGCATCTTCTGTTTTCCCTTTCTATAGATCTAGGCTTTCCCTTTCTACAGCTCATGGGTGTTTGCGCTTCTTTGTGCCTGCGGCCCATGGATGTACGTGGCCTCTACTTTTGTAGCTCACGGATAACCTATGAAACCCTAGTTCATTCACTACCTTTGCAGCTACGAAACTTTTGTTCCTTCATACCTTCTCTGCCTCATACCTACACTTTCTAATATTTGTCAATGTATACCTACAAATAACCTTTCACAAAATGGATATTCAATAATAATCAATAGGTAGGTACATGCTAATAGGAGTTCCTTGCTCTCTTATTTATACTTGCCAAGTCCCTTCCTCTAGAAGTTTCCTTGTAATTGTTTTACCCCTTTCTCCAAATTTTAGGGCTAACCACTTTCTTGTTGCAACTAACAATTCCTTAATTAGTCAAATCATAACTTTTTACCCTTAACTAATTTCTTGTTGCAACCACTTTATTATTTAAATAATTTCTCTTTGCAACCACTTTGACCACTTTATTATTTAAATAATTTCTCTTTGCAACCACTTTGACCAGTTTATTATTTAAATAATTTCTCTTTGCAACCACTTTGACCACTTTGTCGTAATTAGAAAACTCACAATTTCTTGTTGCAACTAATTTTTTATTAATTATTTTCTCAAAGCAACAACTTTACCCATGATTAACTCCTAGTTACCATCAATTTAACTAGTACACTTCTTCTAGGAGCCTCTATAATAATTGACTTTTTTGACCTTCTAGGAGCTTCTAGATAACTCATGAGGGTCCTCCATCTTCATAAATCCACATCTCCTCAATTGTGAGGAACTACATGACATACCACATGTTAGAACTAGAAGTCTCACCTAGATTGCTATAGGTGCAAGCCTAATATCCATCAAAAATTTGTAGTTTAGTAAAAGATATTATTTTTTGTTTTAGGTGTAGAAAATGGATGAGAAACTCAATTTAAAACATCAACACAAGATTTCCACAAAATTTACACCAGCAAGCAAGGCTTGAAATAATCTCAGGCCGTTATTTAGAATATCAATGGAAAGATGGAAGACTGAGTAAAAAAATATGAAGTATATGCATCAGGTTACATCAGGTACTTATGAGACATATATAGTAGAATTATTATCAAAGAGGAAACTCCTAATCAATAAGAAAAAATACTTTGACAACACTTGCACCAGTAAATAAACAGTAAGTCATTCACTGCATTCATTAACAAGTACTAAAGGTGAATCCTTCATCAATAGCTAGCAATAAATCAAGACTGAAACACGAAATATGACAGTAGGAGAAGAAACTGATATTCAATTATCCAAGAATCTTGAGTCTAATTACATACAATCTAGAAACTTACAGTCTGAAACAAAAGATATGAGTTTTCTATAAAACCATTTGAACCCTCCTATGGAGCTAGATTACATATTAAGTAGAAAATAGCATCAAAATTCCCTCTAGGACTCGCCACCTAACTCCTACATTGGATTTTTCACCTGGGAGAGGTGTGGCAACAGAAAAACAAACCAACATCTAACGATCTACTAGATTTCAAGAGGTTGTTGGCAGCAATAAATACAATTGCATCCAACTCATTGCATGAATATTTGATGGAGTTGGATATTTGGAATAAGTGTCCCTTGATGTCTAACTAATCTTTGAGGAGTTACTCAAACCTTTTCTGACAGGTGGTAACCCTCCTATAGTTTGAATTCCAACTAACTATCAAGTTCGTAGTGAGTGCGTTGTAAATTGTTCAAGTTTTAGTAGTTCGCAGTGCCTTCAGTACGATGTGCTGTGAACTTTCTTGTAGATGTCATTTTACCTTCAAAACATAGAAACTAATGCAAAAAGTGTGCAAGAAGCTTTAAAACCTTTGTTAATTCCTGCTACAACCTCTAAATCATGAAAGTGACTTGCAAAAATAGCATATGGGCATGATTATAGGAGAATAAGACAAAAAATACTACTTAGCGTTATAATCTTGTATATATAAGACACCATAGAAAAATTGATTATATTGATGCAGATATGATGCTTCATCTTCATCTCTTAGTGGCCACCCGAGCCAACATGTCCAGGTTCTATTTTGGAATTTTTTTCTTCAACTCCTACACTTCCTCCTTCAACTTCATGTTTTAAGCTTGATAAGCTCTATTCTGCCTGCACACATTCTTCATTTTCCTATGCAGAGGTAAGGATATCTTAACCCAATGCTTTGACTTTGTAACATTTTCTTCATTTATATCTACAGTTTTCTTTAGATGAATCCTAGTATGCCTAGTTTCCTTTTTCAACTGTTCATTCTCATCCCTTACATCTTTCAGTTGCCTCATGGGCCTTTTGAAAGTGGGATCCCTTTCATCAGAAGGAAACTTGATCTCAATAATTTATGTTGGCTCTTTAACAGGCTCAGTTTTGACTATTTGTTGATTTGGTGCTCTATATGCACCCTCTTCCACAGAGATATGATGCCTTGTTTTTTATCTGGTGAATGGTATTTTAGGCATAACAGATTCTGCAACAATAGGTGAGAAAAAACAAGTTTATTTCCCTTCATATTTCTTTCTTTGCTAGAGGATGTCTCTATAGGTGAACAAACTACCATAGGAGAAGTTTCTTCAACAAGAGGTTGTGAAGGGCCTTCACCTATATTATCATTTGACTAAGATGATTTATCCTTTTTAACCATCTTCCTCCTTTTATTGGACTTTGTGTCCATGATCTTTTCAACAGAGGTAGGTTTCTTTATCTTTGTTTGTGGTGTGTTGAAAACCTTTGGATGAAAGCCGTATGTAACTATGAAAGCATCCCAATCATTATTAGTCTTTTTCAGTTCTTCTAACACTAGAATCTTGATCAAACCAGAATGGAAAAGGTTGGTATCCACCTGCTTGGACTTGGATTGAACTTTATCTGACATCTTCCCAACGCTTTTGAGCAGATATAAGGGTAGATTCAAGGACTCTTTTCCAGTAACATGTATCAATAGTCTAACATGGTATTCATAGACCATATTAAACCTACCTTCACAAGTAAAATACCCTTGAATGACTTTGAGCGTTTTATCGAAATACTCCAGCATATGATTTCTAGGCACTCCCTTGGATAGGTTATCTTATTGATATTCAGGATTTAATAAATCCTTAGAAAATTTAGATTTCAGAGACATGCCCTTGAACCATCTTTCTCCCCAAAACCGGTATCTTTGTAGATGTAGAAATGGACTGCTCTGTAACCTCAAATTCCAGTGTACCAACTTTGGTATTTACCCCATTGAAATTCAATGTAAACTGCTTGGCAACCTCAGGGTGTCCTTTCTTAATTTTCTCACAAAAATCTAGACAACCCACTCTGTGAAATGCCTCTTTGAAATATGCATCTGAATTGAGTCGTTGCAGGTCATAGGGCTCAGCCCTGACAATCTCCCCTCCTTTATGAATCATGTTCTCTTGTTGAGTTTCCATGACAGCTAAATCAAAAAAACTCCTTTTGATAATAGTTTCTACCAGAGTATGTGATGGAAACTAATGAATGTAGGGTTTTAGTACTTGATTTTGAAAATATTAGGGTTTGTTTGAAAAAGGATTTTATGCTAAAGCAACACTGCAGGAAAGTACGTGGTATATAAATATCCCTCCTTGTTGTAGAAAAACCAAACCAATCAATCTTTTAAGACTTTAATCTGCCATCAACCGCTAAAGAGAGTTCGCATAGCCAAGAGTCTGCAGCGACAAGTAATTTGCAGCGCACTTACAGTTCACAGCGAATTGAACCAGTCTGCAGCGACTCTTTGCAAGTGGAAATGAAGGTAAAAAATGATAAATTCTCCTTTTGAAACTGGCCCTTTGAAGTTGATTGATGAGGTGATGGTGCTGAAAACAAGAATCCACAAAGTGCCACTTTTTCAAAATCATAATCATGAAAGATTAGGCGCATGATATATTTTTGAATTGTTGTCAACTTTTAGGAGAGTTTGAGAACATGTGATTTGACAACTAACAAGACACTTCAACGGTTGCGAAAATATTTAAGACCTTTTGTACACTTGATTTGGACATAACACTTGATGGTGACCTTTAAACAATGTAGTTATGACCAATACTTTCCCTCTTTTGCTAATGATGATAACCACCATCATGACACCAAGACTTTCATAAATGGACTTTGATCAGCTTTCTAGACTTAAGAGAAAATCAAAACATGATTTATTTGACATGAAACATGACTCAAAACATTTGAGAACATGAACGTATGAATCAAACCTACAATATTAAACAAATGACTCATACAAGAAGGACTAATCACATGAATGACAAAGACTGATGGTATCCTTCTAAGACTAAACCAACAAAATTTAAAAAAAAATTAAAAACCTTGACTCCTCTGCATCATATGTGTTAACACCACATATCACCGAAAATGGCATGACATGTACTATCCATCTAGAATATTCTTACATGCATATTCACTAATATTCTCCGGTCCCTCACCCATAACTTTGTGCTACCGGAATTCGCTATCGAACTTCTCCAAGGGTTGACATCAATCTACAAGATCACTCTCCAAGGGTTTACATCAATGAAACCCAACTATCCAAACGAATTTTTCATCAACCTAAGACAATTGTCCAACAATCTCCCCTTTTGGTATTGATGGAAACACCAACATTGATGGCAAAACTTAGTCATGGAAATACTCATTCTCATGCTCCCTGTGATCATCGCTCCTCATCAATGTTTCTATCTCTCCCCATTTGACATCAATGGAAAATTGTATCTCTCTTTGGGGATGCTCCCCTTGTCTGCACTGTCCTTTGGGTTGTTCCCTCTGTCTAAATTCCTTTGATCTTTATCTGTGTTTCTAAGCCTCTGATTACTCTCTCTCCATTCATCTGAATAATCTCTCCCCTTTTGACAAACGGTATCACTATGTGTTGAAATAATGTAACTGCGAAGAGCATTCTTATTATTATTATATTATTGGATTAAATCCCCATTGCGGATTAATCATGTCATTATTATTATTGTTGTTATTGGATTAATCCCCATTGTGGATTAATCATTTCGGTAATTGTATAAGGACCAAAATCCCCTTTTGTGGATTGGTCATCGGACAATTACAAAGGGAAGAATAAGAAGTCGGCCCCAGCAGTTATAATGGAAGACCCGGAATTAATTAAAGGTGGGTTTACCCACCCAGAGTGAGAGGTTGGCCCTTCCAGATTGTGACCTTTCACACGTGCCAGGTTCATATAAATAAGAGGCTAGTGCCTCACTTCTAACACACAACTCACTTACTCATTCTCTTATGAGGCAAGCTGCAATTACCAGTTGGAGAGAGGAGAAGAAGAGTGGTGCATCTCTTGGAGAGGACTATCTGTATTGGTTTGAGTTATCTCTTGAACATTGTATAAGCTATTTATGATAAGAAATTTTTTGCTGGGTTTTCTTCCCCTAGAGGGTTTCCCTGGATAAATGTTGTGTCTCTTATGAATGTGTATTTCTCAGTGATCTTGTTCTTATGATGCTCTTATCTATTGAAATGAAAATAACTATAATAATGGCATAAACATTAACATGGTATCAGA
>ML797214.1:115144-126473 GCA_009831015.1 Picea engelmannii | reverse complement strand
AGTGAGAGGTCGGCCCTGCCAGATTGTGACCTTTCACACGTGCCAGGTTGATATAAATAAGAGGCTAGCGCCTCACTTCTAACACACAACTCACTTGCTCATTCTCTTATGAGGCAAGCTGCAATTACCAGTTGGAGAGAGGATAAGAAGAGTGGCGCATCTCTTGGAGAGGACTATCTATATTGGTTTGAGTTATCTCTTGAACATTGTATAAGGTATTTATGATAAGAAAGTTTTTGCTGGGTTTTCTTCCCCTAGAGGGTTTCCCAGGATAAATGTTGTGTCTCTTGTGAATGTGTATTTCTTAGTGATCTTGTTCTTATGATGCTCTTATCTATTGAAATGCAAAGAAATATAATAATGGCATAAATATTAACACTATGATGCAATTTTGATGGAATGGATGTCAATTCTCCCTCTATACAATCATATATATCATCTCTCCTCCTAGAATCATACCTTTGTTCTTACCTCTCTGTCTGACAACTTCTTTGAATGATCTTTCTACCTATATTCTTTCTTTTGTTTCTCTTCCTTTGACTTCTCTGCAAGATTTAATGTAGAACAATTGTAGGGCTTCATGTACCTGCTTCCTTTTGGAGTTTTTGTCCATTGGTGCTTCCTTGTGTAATCAACTAACATATATAAAAACCATGCAAGAATAAGAATTCAAATATTCTTGTATCATTATCATCCATTATGATAATATTATTTTATCTTTGAACCACTCTATGAACCAATCTATGAACCAAACTCTGAATCAATCTCTGAATCCATGCTCTCATCCACTATCATATATATGTCCAAACCTGCTAAGTGTTCCTACGAATCCATCTCTCTCCATACTGTCCAAGACTATGCTACTCAACTATCCACAATGTTGACCAATATTTCATTGTACTATCATGGAGTCTTCACTGTTGCAACTAGTCATCAAATGTAAAATGTGTCCACTGGTATTCTCTATATGTAAACCAAACTTCCATATCCGGAACAATCTGTGTTGCAATTTTCCAACTTATCAATCTATCATACTGTACTTTTGCTAATTGACTTCTTTATGTATGTCTACTCGAACTTTGTAAGATACTTGAAGGATGGTTCTTTGATATGTCTCAGCTTCTGCATAGAATCCCCCTATCTCATATTCATATTACCTGGGAGTCTTTGATCTGGATGACTCAGAAGAATACATTCTCTGATGCAGATTCATATTTATCTTCATTTGTAGATTCATCATCTCTTTTAACTTTGACTTTTCCCTTTCTTCTTGTGGATTGATCTCACTATATCATTCATGAAAGTACAATCTCTTGAACATGTTCCATATTTACCTACTCTTCTTTTGTTTCTCTCACTACTACAAATCATGTGATCTCTAGATTATGTTCTTTATTCACCTGTCCTTCTTTTCTTTCATTTCTTCTCCAAACCTTTCGGTATCTGACATCTTCCTTTTTCTTTGTAGATTTGTCTTCATCTCGTATTATTGCCAATCTTGCAATTTTTGGGACTTGGTCCTTGTTCACCTGTTCTTCCTATTTTCTTTTCCATACTTTCTTATATCTGATATTAGTGTTCTCCTTCATAGAAGTATCGATCATTCTTCTACAATCACGATCTATGTGTCCATAGTTATGACATTTCTAACATTCAATGCTATGTGGGGCCACATAAGCATTTCTTACTTGAACATTTCTTTCATGAGCCCTGCAATCTGCAACCTTATGTCCAAAGTTAGTACAATAAAAAAATGACCATAAAATAAATTTACATACCTCAGAGTGAATGATCTTATTTGTGGTGTATTCCTTCTAAATTCCAACCTTGGTTTATCATGATCATGATTGAGGCTTATTTATGGATTGAATGTGGAGGATCTTTTTCTCTAGTCTTCTTATTGAGTCTTTTTCACTGCTGGAATGCTCTTCTTCAAGGTCTTACATTATTTCTTCTTCATCGAACCTTTAATGACTTCTGCATAATTCTTTGGCTTCTCTTCATTCTTCCTTTCTAGCAACCTAGAAGGATTCTCTTCAACTGATGATGTGGATGTTTCTTTCTCTTCAACATTTGTGTTGAGCTTGACAACTAATTTTACTATCAACATGACAACTTCTTCTTCAAGATTCTCCACCTCTTCTTATTTATTCATCTTTTGGTTCCTCAAGACTTATTCTATTCACTTTGCTTCTTCAAGTTGGATCTTCAATTTGATTATTTCATATTCAAGTTTTGTTTCTTCTTGACTGAACTCAGCTTCAAGATGATTTAAATCATTAGTTCTTTCCTTGATATGATATGTTAGTATCTTCTCTCTCTTTTATGCTTCTTCCTTTTGTGTTGTTATTTTGGCTTCCAAATACTACTAATGATCCTCGATAGTTTCTTCATTCCTTTTGGCTTCTTCTAGCTGACCTTTTAGCATCATGATCGTCTACTTGACTTCTTTGTTGTTGGAGTTCTGTGATTCTTCCATATTATTTAGTTCTTCCTAGAGTGACTTGTTTTCTTTTCTTTCAATCCTTAGATATTCAATTGCACTGACCAATTGTTATATGTAATCAACTTCTTCCTCTTCGTACTCTTCCTCTTTTGAATCTGTATGACATGATGAGAATATTTCTTCTTGTTATGTACCTGCATATTATTTGGAATTATTTGATTATGTGATGGGAGAAAAATATATATTATGTAGCTTTTCCTAAATTTATTTAGCTGATGAGAATTTACCCACTTTGTCCTTTGTGGACTCGTATAGTCCTTCTATGATGAAATCCATTTCTATTTTTTTCTTCTTCTTCAATTGATTCTTGGATGCGGTATTAGGTTTCCTTATAGCATTGTATCCTGTCAAAATTGATTTCCAAATATAATATCCTTGTGCCTTTAAACAAAAATCCATCCTTTTGCTCTATATCTCATACTCTAGACCACTTTGACCATCAAACGTTGGTACTCCATTCTTAGTGTATTCCATGATATCCTTCCAGTGGTTAAACTATTTTCTGGGGGAACTTGCTATGATTCCAATTGTTGGATTACTGAGGGGGGGGGGTTGAATCAATAATGAGCAATTTATACCACTTATTAATCCTTTTAAAAACATTGTGTATTATTTTAACTTGTTCAGCAATGTTCATCAGTTCATCATCAATATATTATTGCATCATAAACATTAACATCCATCAGTGCATAATGAAAAATAATAGACACATCCACACAATACATAGTACACCAGTATTTTATGTGGAAACCCATTGTGGGAGAAAACCACATAATGTGTTTCTTATATGTCAAAGAATTACATTCAAGAAAGCACTAACCTCCAATTCTCTGGATCCAACCAGAAGGAGGCTCCAACCCCCTAGTTTCTCAGGCTCCAACCTAAGGGAAGCTCCAACTCCCCAATTCTCTGGCTCCAACCAAAAGGAGGCTCCAATCCCTTAATTCTTAGGCTCCAACCTAAAGGAAGATCCAACTCCTTGGTTCTCCAGCTTCAACCACCTATCCTTGCCCCATCCAACTGCCCTGAAATATAAATGCCAAATGTAGACAACCTGTCACTGTCACTGAATCAAATCTGTCATTATCACAACTGTCACTGAAAACGTATCACAACATGTATCAATCTTCTTCAAATAGTTTTTATAGATCTGCGACATGTCTATGGTGCAACATGCAGATGTTTGTGACTCTCTTTACTACAACTTGTGGATGTTCACACCTCTCTTCTATGCAACTTGCGGACTACTACAAAACTCTCCCAATTTCACTGTTACTGTCTCTATGAAACCTATCACATGAACTTGTACCATCAACCTGTACCATCAACCTGTATCAACCTGTACCAATCTATACCAATGACCTATACCAACCTGTACCAACAACTTGTACCAACCTGTACCTCTCAACCTCTCACATCAACTCAATAACCAAACTAGATCTAATCACATAGATCAACCAACAAGACAATTCTCAATCATATGCATAAATTCACCCAAATGTGCATCAACCTAAACCACTCACAACAACTCATAACCATCACCAAAATATACCAAGATCAAGATGTGCTTCTAATAATATACCATGACATGTATACCACATCATCATAAACCATGTGCTAAGAACAAGTACATCAACTATACCAAACTATGCCTCATCAAGATACACCAACATCACCATACCATGTACCTCATGTATGAGCCAACTCATAAACTATATGTCTCATCCATGTACGTCAACTATATACCAAAAAATAAACCAAGATAACCAACAAGAGGCATCTAGTAATACATCACACTATTCATAAACTGGATACCATAAACCTTTACATCAAACCATGTGCCACAACCTCATTATTATGTAGCTTCAAAAATGTACCACTCATAAGCCAATCATATACCAAGAACACTAACAAAGGCCTCTCACAATGAACCACAAAATATTCCAATAAAACCAAGCTAAGTGCACCGGAAATGTGCCTCAAATCAAACTCTACAATGGATACCATACATCCAAGAGGGAATATACCAAACCTCACAAATTCATGCCTCAAGCATGGTCCACAACACCTTTTATGGCTAACCATTTTCTTGTTGCAACTAACAATTCCTTAATTAGTCAAATCATGACTTCTTTACCCTTAACTACTTTCTTGTTGCAACCACTTTATTATTTAAATAATTTCTTTTTGCAAACACTTTATTATTTAAATAATTTATCTTTTCAACCAGTTACCACTTTGACCACTTTGCCATAATTAGTAAACTCAACTTCTTGTTGCAACTAATTTATCTTTTATTATTTTCTTAAAGAAACAACTTTACCCATGATTAACTCCTAGTTACCATCAATTTGACTAGTACACTTCTTCTATAACCCTCTAGAATAATTGACTTCATTGACCTTCTAGGAGCTTCTAGATAACTCATGAGGGTCCTCCATCTTCAAAAATCGATATCTCCTCAACCATGAGGAACTACGTGATGTACCACGTATCGTAGAAAATGGCATGAAATGTACTATCCATCTAGAATAATATTACCTACATATTCATTGATCTTCATGCCTTTATACCTCAAACAAGGTCAAGTCCCTTACCCATACCTTTGTGCTACTGCAATTAGCTACCGAACTTCTCCAAGGGTTGACATCAATATACAAGATCACTCTCCAAGGGTTGACATCAATGAAAACCAACTATCCAAACCAACTGTCCATCAACCTAATCCAACTATCCAACAAGGCTTATATATTATTCTAAGCCATCCATCTTGGAGACTCTCAGTAAATGTGATTTTTTAAGAGGGGGAGTCTAAGTAGCAGATGTTACATATTAGAGAATTATCTTTCGGGTAGTTTGAAGTGTTTACAAATTTTGGGAAGGCATATTTAGAATGGTTTGATGGTAGAGTTATAGAATGTCTCACGGAAGATTGGTTGATTAAGGAGCAATTTTCATCCCCATATAGACTTGTAGAGTCTGATTTGAAGATAGAGCAAACTAATGGACATATTTGATTCACATTGAGAAGCAAGAATATGCAATGATTATTTCTAACAGATTCGAAGAGGCTCTCAGAACATTGAAGTGGGAGATTAATCAACATTTTGTTCAGTTGAGTAGCAGAGTCATGGACAGTTTTGTGACACTTGGACATATATGAATTCATGAGATATTTGGTAGGTCTATAATACAATACTTGACATGAACCAGAGAGGATGCATGAAAGTGCATGGAAGCATGATCTTAGAAGGAATTGCATAAAGGAAGATGGACTTGTTTTAAATCATATGACTCATAAGAAAAGTGTGATGATAGGTGGATCCATCTAGTCACATGAAGGAAAGCAATGAAAGGAACAACCAGACAGGGGGAGAGAAACTGTCAGGAGGAGTTATATTTTCAAGAGAAGATTGTTGAATTATTATGTCATTGATGTCAACATAGTGAAGATGGCAAGCCATGAAGTAACCTTAACATTAATTATTTTAATATACATCAGTGTATTACAACAAGAGGAAGTACCAATGGGAAAAAATCACCAGAAGAGAGGAAAGAAAGCATATACAAGAAGCCCCACATTTATCTACACAGAATCTTGGAAAGAAGAAAGGGGGAGAGAAATTGTCAGAAGACGAGGGAAGAGAAACCATCGGCAGGAGTCATATTTTCAGAGAGGAATATCAAGAGAGAAAGATCATAAGCATGAAGATAGGGGGTGAGAAATTGTCAGGGGGAGTAACCCTTTGCCATTGATTTCAAAGAGGGAGATAAAAGCATGAAGATAGAGGTAGTAATTATCGTAGGGGTATAATGAGTGTTTCCATCAATGCCAAAGGGGGAGATTATTGGAAAGTCAGTTGTCATTGATATCAACCCTAGAAGAAGTCCATAATCCCCAAAAGCCCATAGAAGTAATGGTATATGTCAACCCTAGAAGAAGTCTATAATCCTCTAGAAGTGATGGGTGTATTTGAAGAAGCCTCCAAAGTGATCCCCTTATGGTGTAGCTTTAAGCATGGCCCTCACGGGAAGACTGTTTGAAGAAGTCTACAAGAAGCCCCATAGGTGTGGTCATGAAGCCCATAGTTGTTTGAGGAAAAAGAAGATGAAGAACATTACAAATGCATGAAAAACCTTCATATATGGATAGTCCTCATCATGTTGTTTCCAATGGTAGGTGTTACATCAAGTGGTTCCTCACGGTTGAGAAATTATGCCCTCTTACATTTGAAGCCCCGAAGTATGGTCAAGAAGCCCTAGATCTAAGGAAAAGTAGTTACAAGTCAACCCCAAAATTAATTAAAGGAGAAAATATGTTGCAAACAAGAAGTTACAAGTCGACCCTAAATCCAAGTAAAGGAGGTACTTGAAAAAGTATAAATACACATCAAGAACCTTTCATTTGATGATCCAAGCAAGTGTGTGTTTGTGGTATGCAGCTAGCATAAGTGGGTCTGCACTTATGCTATGAGGATTGGAGATCTTAGCAAAGCAAATCTAGCCTAGGATAAAGGAGTTCGATGAGAGCAAGAATATTTCTGAGGTTATCTGTAGGTTGCAGTACAGCAAGGTGCAGATTTATGAGGTTATCCATGGGTCACAGTGGAGCAAAGTGCGGATGTACGCGGATCACAGCGAGGCAAAGCATGGATGTATACAAGTTGAAAGTGGTTGAGTCTCGGATATGTGTCTTGATAAAGTTGAAAAATGTTAATGAAGATGCTATATTGTTGATGTTGAAGTTGAAGAAGGTATGTTGGTCTATGATCTTATGCACCAGGTTGTTTACATGATAAAAAGTATGGTTTTCTATATGTCTTGAGGTTTGCATCTTGATGTTATGGTATATGCCTTGAGGCATATCTTGGAGGGTATTTGGCACATAGCTAGAGACATGTGTTGGTTATATTTTGGAGATCATAGCTTATGCTTGATGCACATCTTAGATATTTTGGTACATGATTGCTACATGCTTGAGACATATTTTGATACATGCTTAGTACATTATTTGAGGCATATCTTTTGGTACATGGTTGAGGCATATCATGAATTATATGGCATATGTTTGAGGCACATATTTTGATACATGGTTAAGGTATATCATGAATGATATGGCATATGTTTGAGGCACATATTTTGGTACACGATTGAGGTGTATCATAAATGATATGGCTTATGTTTGAGGTATATCCTTGGTACATGGTTTATGGAGGTTATGGAACATGTTTGAGGTATAGATTGGCACATGGTTTGGATGCATATTTTTATGATGTTGGGAATATTTTTTGAGAGATTTTCTTAGTGATCTTGGCATATGATCTATGTGAATGGATCTGGTTTGATGATGACGATGTATCTATATCAGTGACAATGATAGGTTTATTATCAGTGACAGTTTCGGTGATAGGTTGAGTCTCCATTTATATTTCAGAGACGAAGGAAGGGGCAAGGATTTGGGGTTTTAGCCTCCTTCCAATTGGAGTCAGAGAATACAGGGAGTTGGATATTCCTTCAAGTTGGATCCTGTAAATCAGGGGGTTGGAACCTCCTTCCAGTTGGTGTTGGAGAATACAGGGAGTTGGAGATTCCTTCAGGTTGAAGACTTTAAATCAGGGGGTTGGAGCTGGAAAATATAGGGAGTTGTAGATTCCTTTAGGTTGGAGCCTATAAATAGGGGGTTGGTGTCTCTTTCCAGTTGGTGCTGGATAATTTTTTAAGTTGGTGATTCCTATGGATGTAATCTTCTTATATATAAGAAAGCATTATGTGTTTTTCTCCCATTTGGGTTTCCACGTAAAAATCTCTTTTGCATTGTGTATGATGTGATGCATTGTTGAATCTTACTATTTATGGTTATATGTTCATGACATGTTAAATGCAATCATAAGTGAATGGAATTGTTGATTAGTTAATGTTTATATATTCTAGTTAAAAGTGGTGAAAAGTGCTCAATATTGATTCACCCCCCCTCTCAGTATTGGTGAATATTCCAACAGAAATAAGTGAAACCCTAATCATGGGGGATAGAGAAGAAATAAATGAGATTCCAAATGAATAAAGAGAAATAAATGATAGACAAAGAGCTCCAAGAAGAACGACCAGGAGTAGCCCACTTAATCTACGTGGAGAACAACAAACATTACCAACCTTCCTGCAAGGGGTTTTACCAGTCTTTTTAGAAAATGGAATCATGGATACAAAGAGGCACATGGATAAATTTATAAGTGTTTTTGATATACATTTGATTGAACATGATGATGTGATGGTTATAGTCTTTCTGCAAACCTTGATAGGTTCATCTTATGAATGGTATATTTCTCTCCCAACTCATTCAATTGGATCATTTGATGATTTAGAAAATATGTTCATGACTATGTATGCACCCCCAATTGCATATCATACTTTTCTTACTCAATTTACTCAAATCCATCTCAAGAAAGGAGAAAGAATCAAAAATTTTAACTTGTGATTCTTTAAGACTCTAAATCAAATCCCAGAAGAACAACACCCAAATGCTCCATTCATATTTGGATGTTATAGGCATGCCATGCCTTAGAATGTGAATTATGCAATTAGAGCTTCACAAATAAATGATCTACATGCACCACTTCAAAAGGAAATAGAAATGGAATATTTTATGTTGGAGACTAATGTTGATCCTAATATCATTCTTGGAAAAGTACAAAGATAAATTAATACTCTGTCCATATCACCTCAAGGACCATCTACTTAAAGAAGTATTGAAAATAGAGAAACTAGTGGATGAATTCTTCAGGGGGTTCCCCCCAATGTCATAAATGATCTAGTAGTTTCCCAGGAAACAATACAAAAGATAGAGATCGTTCAAATGAGTAAAATAATTAGACAAATGAAAAACAAGAATACTAGACTTAAAAGAGTTGAAAATGTTGTTCCACCAAATCAAAATATAAGATTCCTAGTACAATCTCAAAGAATAATAAATGATGGAGTTGAAGAACATAGACCAATAGCACCCAAAGTTCCAAATCCAAATGTTGTTATACTAGAAGAAGAAAATTTTGATCAAGGAGCAGAGGTTACCCAAGATGAAATTTTAGAATCAATACAAATGGATGAAGGTACATCCTCCTTTTAAAAAAACATTACGAACAATAAGATCCTGACTATTCACATGAAAAATGTTGTACAGACCATAGCACAAGTAAATAAGTTCAAGACAAGGGAAGCACCTGAAAAAGAAAAAGAAAAAGAAAATACTTCAGAACCAGCAAAACAGCAAACAGTTATTAATCAAACAAGGAATCCACTACAAATGAATTATAATCTAGTTGATGAGCTAGTCAAGATCAAAATTAACTTTCCCTTCATGGAGGTGGTAAAGATACCACAACAAAGAGAAAATATTTTGAATATATTAGTTGATACAAATACAAGAATAGAATATGTTTTCATGAATACAATGCAACAACAGAATGTTTCATTAGTAAGGCCAAGGATTAAAGTCCCAACATTTTACATATCCATATAAAATCATGATTTTACATTACATAATTGTTTGGTTGATAGTGGAGCCACTAACAACATCATCCCAATATCAATGATGGAAGCACTTGTAATGGTATTTTTGATCTATATATAGGTTAATACATTTTTCCTTTTATATTTTCTTGTACTTAGAAAACAATTTATACACGGTGGGTTCATGATCAATCTCCATCAAGTTCCTCCTTACTCAAAATACACTTTTATTCTTCTTCATATCCAAATTTCACCAATACTTAGTCTTATTCTTAAGCTCTTCATGGAACGGTTGGTCCGCAGGTTGGTTTCACTATTTTCACCCAAGTGAATTCCTCCGCCATCACCAAAATGCACTCCTTGTTTCGTGATCCTCATATTGCACTATACTTAGAATTCTTTCAAGTTCCTTTCCCACCATGGGTTTGAAGCACTCCTTTGATTCACTTGCTTGTCATGAACACAAGTCTGACAAATCGATCTATAATACTTACTCATTGTCAAGATATGCTCTTAACTCTCTAAATAGCCCAACACTTAACCAATTTTCCACGTTACTGCAGGTTCACGAGTCATCAAAACCTTGCAATCTTCTTCTTTGTACGTCCAACTGATAAAATTCCTATACTTAACCATTTCTGAGTTTCTACCATGGGTTCATTTTGTCCCTACTATATTTTGATATCCAAGTCTTTGTTGATTAAGGTTGGTTGTAATTGATGTCAACCCTTGAACAAAGCCCCACAGCACAAAGGTTTGGGTAATGGACCCAAGATTGTTTGATGTAAATATGACTCATTATTGTATTTTCATGGTTAATAAGAATTAAACATGGATGAACTCCAAAGTGGTCCCCTTATGGTGAAATCCCTCATGGGAAGACGCTTTGCGGAGTAAGAGAACCCATGCTTAATTGTGGAATAATGAGATGAAGGACAATGAATTTGTCAGGTAAATAATCCTTTATGGATAGTTCTTTTCATTCCATTTCTGATGGTATTTGGAATGTCACATAACTCCTCACAGTTAGAGAGTTATGGCCATGAGAAGTTGGAGACCCCAGGTTTGGGTAATGGACCCAAGTTTGTTTGATGGATAATGGTACGAGTTATGATATATTTTTAGATAATAATATTCTATATGGATATTACATGTCATTCCTTTTCTGGTGGTATGTGGAACGTCACATAAATCCTCATGGTTTGAGATTTATGGCCTTACGAAGTTGGAGGACCCTCATATGTCATCTAGAAGCCCCAAAAGATCAAAGTAGTCAAAGTGGTTTAAAAGATTTTAAAAGGTAAATAATAAAGTGAATTA
>ML797214.1:93647-115132 GCA_009831015.1 Picea engelmannii | reverse complement strand
GAAGTGGGTTAACCCTAAAATAAGGAAAGTGGGGCCAAGTGACCTAGAAGATGTTTTTAAGGAAGCTACTTGGAGAGTATAAATAAGAGGAAAGGCTCTCTAATTTTAATCACACTTGAGAATATTGAATATATATAGGTGTCTAAGGTAACCAAGGATATCTAAGCCAAAATGATGAGGGAAGGTGAAGAAACGAAGGCCGAAATGCAAGGAAGGATAAATTCTTTTGATGGTGCTTTCTAAGGTATGTTATTTACAGGTCATCTCACCATTTTCGCTATAACTTTTTTTATATAATGCTTCAGACCGTGAAATTGTTATTCCATTGAGAACACATATCCAAGTATTTGTGGTATAAAATTCACCTTGTGGGTCATTGTATTTTTGGAGTTACACTCCGTGGAAAATAGGGTTTGTGACTAGTCCTGAAACTAGTCAAAAACAGGTGTTTCGGGTAAAAATGTCATAATTTATTCATAAAATATCCAAATTAAGTGAAACCAAATGTGTTGGTTAGGGTATAGGCTTTGGTATGTTTTGTAAAATTTTCAAATCAATTCAACAAATATTTCGTGCGGGGAATGCTCTACAAGGTCGCTCTCTAGAATAAGCCAGAATTCAGCAAGGTATGCCATTTTTTCTATAATTCCTTTTTTGAGAGTTTCCAAGTAGTAAAACCTAGAGGAATTGAATAAAACACACTGAAGAACATTTTTTATTAGTTTCGGATCTTTATACATTACATGTACAAAGTTATGATTACTTCAAGTTAGGGTTGTTGACTAAACCAAAACTAGGCATGTGAGACTAAAGAAAAGTTTGATGAAAATGCTAGTCTCTTATTTTTGAAGTTAAGGAAGGTTTGCAGGAATGTGATCATATACACCAGGTCTATTACGGAGCTACAAATCAGATTTGTATTATGAAATTGATGAAGGATTTTGGTTGAGGTACATGTTGAGTACATTTTTGAGACAAGTAGTTGATGAGTTGGCACATACATGAGGTGTAAAGTTGATGATGTTGGTACATATTGATGAGTCGTAGTTGATGAGTAGTTGACACATGATTGGTACATACTTGGTACATGGTTGATTTCACTTGTTTATGGTACAGGTTGATTACAGGTTATTTGGTACAGGTTGGTGCATGGTTGATGCACTTGTTTATGGTACAGGTTGATTATAGGTTGAGGTACAGGTTGATGCATGGTTCAAATTTATTGGTACAGGTTTACAGTGTTATATCTCACAGTGACAGGTTGACAGTGTTTCCATCATTCTACTTCTACTTCAGGGTGGCAGGACGGGGCAAGGATAGGTGGTTGTAGCCACCTTTCAGTTGTAGTTGGAGAACATAGGGGGTTATAGCCTCCTTCTGGTTGTAGCCAAAGAATTGGAGAGTTGTAGGTTCCCTCCAGTTGTAGCCTGAGAAACTAGGGGGGTGGAGCCTCCTTCGAGTTGCAACTGGAAAACAAAGGAAGTTGGTGCTTCCAATGAATGTAATTCTTCAAGACATATAAGAAAAGGAATTATGTGGTTTTCTCCCGATTTGGTTTTCCACGTAAAACACTGGTGTACTGTGTATGTGTATGTTTGTTCATTTGTTCATAGATTATTTACTCTGTAGTTATTAGATGATAACACTTCATTGATATAACACTTGGATTATATGGTTAAAAAGGATTAAATTGCTCTATCACTAATTCACCCCCCCTCTTAGTAGTCCAACAATTGGTATCAGAGCAGGTTCCTTCAGAAATCAATTTAATCACTGAAAGGTAGATCATGGAGAGTACCAACTCATATAAAAATGGAATACCACAGTTTGATGGACAGAAGTGTGTTTTTTGGAGCATAAGGATGAGGACATATATACATGCATAAGGATTTCAAGTTTGGCAATCAATTGTAGATGGATACATAGCACCAGTAGTTCCACCAACAAATGACAAAGCATTAAAACTCGGTGAGAATAATTCCAAAGCCACAAATACACTTTTGAATGGTCTCAGTGATACGGTATTCACCAAAGTTGCACACTGTAAATCTGCTAAAGAGATTTGGGACAAGCTTCAAAATATTTATGAAGGAGATAAAAAAAGTCAAAGCAGCAAAGCTTCAGACTTACAGAGGTCAGTTCGAACAACTAAAAATGAAGGAAGATGAAGATATCGCAGCCTACTTCTTACAAGTCGATGAAACAATGAATGTAATCATAGGATTGGGAGAAGAAATTGAAGAATCTGTAATTGTTCAAAAGATACTAAGATCTCTTCCTATGAGATTCAACCCTAAGATATCAGCACTAGAAGAAAGATCGGATCTGGATTCAATAAGCATGGACGAACTACATGGAATCTTCACAGCATATGAAATGAGAACTGAGCAGGAAAATCCAGATGTAAAAGAAGCAGCCTTCAAGGAATCCAAAATATCAAAGAAAAAGAAAAAGGAACAAGAAGAATATAGCAACAGTAGTGACGCCTCGGAAGATAATGAAGAAGTGGCCAACTTCATCAAAAGACTGAATAAGGGAACCAATGGTAGGTATAGAGGTAAGCTCCCTTTAATTTGTTTTAATTGTGATGGTATTGGTCATTTTGCTAACAAATTTCCTCATAACAAAAGAGAAATGATGAAGATTACTCAAAAGGAAAACACACATATAAAGGCAAAATAAGTACAAAGAAAGTTTTCAAGAAAATATTATACACCAAAGAAGATATATCATCATCAGATGAAGATGAAGTCAGTGACAATGAGACAGGAAGAGTTCTATTCATGGCAGTAAAAGACTCTGACAAAGAAGACTTCGAAGAAGAATATGAAGAAGCCAAAGAAGAATGTGAAGAAGTCGAAGAAGAAATTGAAGAGGAAAAATTTGACTATCGAGAAGAATTAATGTGTGCCATAGAAGTTATCAGAAGAGAAAAGAAGAAAAACAAGAAACTACAAGCAGAACTAGACAAGAAAAAGGACACTTGAGAACTAGAAAAAATTATCACAAAATTGAATGTTCAAATAGAAGAAGATAAAAGAATTGAAGAAACACTCAAAGAACAACTAGAAGAAAAGGACAAGATCATTGGAAACTTGGAAGCGGAGGTTGTCATACTAAGAAAGGATATTCAAAAGAAAAATATGCATAATAGCTCAAAAGTTTTGGATGACATTATCAACAGTCAAAAATCTCATCTTCACAAGTCCATACTTGGATACAATCAGAAAGAAAAGGGATCAAGCTCCAAAACAACAGAGCAAGAAACAAATCCAAAGAGCTATGAAGAAACAATCAAAGAGGATAGGAAGATATACAAGGAATATTACAGTGACACTCCTCCACCAAGAAGATTCATATTTCAGAATCAACAACAGACAGATAGGCCTCAAGAAGAAGAAGGATTCATAAGAGCACCTCCTTTCAAAATATCTTCAACTCCTAGGTATCAAACTATATTTTTTGGTTTATGTTATGCATGTAATAATTTTGGACATAAAGTTATGAATTCCAGAGCTAATAACAGGAACAGGAACAACTTTGAGAGTGATACACAAAGGGATTATTCAAGGAGACCTAGTGACACACAAAGAAGAAGTTACAACAGGTTTGAATCTTTGAGCATTGAAGTGGAATGTTACAAATGTAATTCTGATCTGTTAAAGATATTCGCTCTTATTTTGTTTTAGTTGTGTGGTTCAGTTTGAATCCAGAGCCGTATCAATAGTCTCGGGCTGTTTAAAGGCACAGTTTCCACTACTGCGACTCGCTGAAAAGTTTACTAGTCTTTACCTGAGGAGTAGGCCAGAAGCCTGTCTAATCCTTTTGTATAAAAGGACATAAGACTAAAATCCCTCCTTTTCTGCGTAAAGATAGTAATACCAAGTATGGATTCTAGATCAGTTTCCTTTAGAGATGTTAAAAATGCTAAGGAAGCAAGCACTTCAGGAAATAAATCTGTAAATAGTTTAGAGTCAATGTTTTCCTTAAGCAGATCTCAGAGTATAAATCATGCAGATATAGAAGAAGTAGACATTAATCCACAAGCTGCATGGAAGCTACCTTCCATAAACCCCAGTACTGTATATCAAGATTTGAGTATGTTCCATCTTAAAGAAGTTACCAGAGTTTTTGTAAAGGAGTCCATTAGTACAATCCAACAGAATAGTAATGTTACCCAGACCATCTCCCTCTTTAATCCAAAAGAGATCCAGAAGGAAGCTAAGAGACATAAAACTCAGTTTTTACATTTTGGATGTATCAGAATCGGTATCAATGCTTTAGTACATAAAGGAATAGATGCTTATGTGCTTTGCACTGTAAGAGATCTAACCCATGATAAATTTACTGATTCTCTAATAGGAGGGATAGTAGCTCCTTTATCAAACGGACCAGTCTATTTTGACTGCTATCCAAATTTTTCAGTATATACTTTTGATGAGACTCTTTCTGACATCCTAAAATTACAAATTCGGACAACAGGATTTAGCATGAATGCTAAAAGAACAAATATAGTCGTCCAAGTAAGAGGGTGTTTTAGACACACCAACACCATGTTTCCTGCTATCTTACACGCTCCCAGCAAAGATTCTCAGTCCAGCACTCTGGTCATTACAGATTCTCTGAATCAGAAAATGGAACATTGCACCATAAAATGGGAGAATTTATCTTTTCCAACAGACTGGGTAATTGATACTCCAAAAGTGCCAATACCAAGAGCCATTACTTCGGCACAGATAAGAGAAACCTCTGATTCTGCTATAATCTCTTTTCCTCGGAGAAGTTTCTCAAATAGTCCATCTTTTCCTAAACCTAATAGACCTCCTCCTACACTTCCTTCTTTTTGTTTACATCCATCTTTACAATCTCTAGCTGACCAAATAGGACAAGTTCCTTTTACAGTAAAATGCCTTGATTGTGGGGACCTAATCACCTTATCTACACTTTCTGCATCTGAAAAAGATTCAAAAGTCCAGTTTGAACATGACAATCATAACCCAAGGACAAACTTACCCCCACCAGCCTCTACAGCTAGAGAACAATGTCCACATCCATATTGCTCTGACATTCCTTTTCCCCATGATTCCCATGTTTTGGTAATACAAAATACTCTATGTACAGAAATAAAAAAATAGACAAGCAGCCTATTTTCCCAAAGATATAAAGAGGCCTTCTTATCCAGAAATTGAAAAATTTCTGAAATTATCCAGAGGATGCAACAAAGAAAACATAAGTTCTGATTGGATGAAAAATATGTTGAATTGGGACTTGTATACTCATCCAAAAGCAAGAGAATTTGCTAGACAAACTCCAAACCCAGAGAAAATCAGACTAGCAGAAGCATGGAAAACATTCATGGAGAAAGAGAATCTATATATCTCCTTTTATGAGTGGAATAAGAGCAGGGCTATATCCAAACCTACAGGGATAATTCCACAAAAACCTAGTTTGGTGAGTTGTCCTGTAAATAAGCTCTCTATATCAGAATTAGGGAGAGAAATTAATAGAATAAAGAAAGTTAAGAAGGAAGAACAAGAAAAGAAAGAAGAGAGTCTCCAAGTCCAACATCAGCAGTATCATGTCTTGATATAATTGAAAATTCAGGACTTACATTTCAGATTAAAGACATTGATAGATACAGGGTCAGACCTAAATCTGCTCAATAAACATGTGATTCCTGTATCACTCTGGGAAAAAACAGAAGCTATTGTCACAGGCCTTGGAAATATTATAAATAATATTTCTTTCCAAATCCCTGAGGCAATCCTCTACTTCCATGAGTTTTTCCTAAAAATGAAATTTCTTATAGCAGAAATTCATGTCGCCTGCATTCTTGGTACTCCTTTCCTTGCTGCAGTTTCTCCTCATGGATCCACTAAGGTAACCCCTGATAAAGCAGGATATTTTATAACACTTCCAAAAGGGAAAAAAGTCAAGCTCCCATTTATATCTACTCCAAAAGTCTCAGACTCAGTACAAATTAATCTAATGAGATCTGAAAAGATTAAAGAGCTTCAAAGTTTACAGTCTGAAACCAGAATAAGAGAGCAGTTAAAAAACCCAAGTATTCAAGAAAAAATTATTTCTCTTAAAGAAGAATTTATTAAAACTATTTGTTCTGAAAACCCTACTGCCTTCTGGAAATAGAAAAAGCATGAAGTATATCTTCCATATAAAGAAGATTATCAGGGAAGGCCTTGTAAGAGCAGAGCTATCCCTATGAATGTTGAATATCAAAAGTTGTGTGCAGAAGAGATTGAGAGTTTATTAAAAAAGGATTTAATCAGAGAATCCACTAGCCCTTGGAATTGTTATGGCTTCTATGTGAATAAGCATTCAAAACAAATCAGAGGAGTTCCCAGGTTAGTAGTCAATTATAAACCTCTCAATAAAGTATTGGTCGATGACACTTATCCTATTCCAAATAAAAGCAACCTTGTCACTAGAATTGCAGGAGCCAAGGTATTTTCTAAATTTGACTTAAAGTCAGGATTTTGGCAAGTTGCAATACATGAAAAGGATAAATTCAAGACTGCTTTTAATGTCCCTTCTGGTCACTATGAATGGAACGTCATGCCTTTTGGTCTGAAAAATGCACCTGCAAAATTTCAGAGAGTTATGGATGATACTCTTAAACCATACTTTGATTGGCTGATTGTATATATTGATGATATCTTTGTATTCTCTTCCTCTCTGGATTAGCACTTCAAACATCTCAGAATACTTATGCAAGTTATTAAACAGGTTGGCCTTGTTTTTTCCAAGAAAAAGATTGAACTTTTTCAAACACAGGTTAAATTTCTTGGTCATATTATTAAAAATGGTCAGATCACTTTACAAACTCATGTTGTTGAGTTTGCTGATAAGTTTCCAGACAAAATTCTTGACAAGACTCAGTTACAAAGATTTTTGGGAAGTTTAAATTATATTAGCCATTTTTATAAAAAATGTGCCCAAGATAGAAAACTCCTAAATGACAGGTTAAAGAAAGAACCAATGCCTTGGACAGAGGCTCATACTCAAGCAGTTAAAAATATTAAGGCAAAAGTCAAGAATCTTCCGATATTACATATTTTTGATGACAATCTTTTAAAGATTGTAGAAACTGATGCTAGTAATATTGGATGGGGGGCAGTTCTTAAACAGGTCAGTGAAAAAGGGAAAGAAGAAGTAATACAATTTGCTTCTGTACTATGGCAATCTGCAGAAAGAAATTATTCCGCCCTTGGTAAAGAAATCAAAGCAGCTCTGAATGCAATACAGAAATTTGAAATTTATTTAATTTATAAAAGGTTTATTTTAAGAACAGATGTTGCAGCTATGAACAAGGTTCTGAATAAAGATTTTAAAATTTCAGGGGATCATAAATTTGCTCGATGGCAAGCTCTCTTTAGTAATTTTGATTTCTCCATAGAACATATTAAAGGGAGTTCAAATTGTCTTCCTGATTTCTTAAGCCGAGAACACCTACAGCCTGTCTTTCAAAGGCTGATTATCTCTATTCAGCTTAGAGGAAAATCAGAGCATATGGAAAATATTCTGGATTCTCTGAGATGGGAAGAATATGAAAGAAATTGGGTTCCTAGATGGGGACTAAGAAGTACCAAGATACTGGCCCCTACCACCCAAGTTCTTTATTCAAGTCTAGTTCCTGAAATAAGACATAGAGGTAATACTAATATTTTGTTACCCATCATAAATCAGGAAAATAGAAAATCACTTGAAGCACAAGGTGCTTTAACAGAACTATTTCATGATATAAACTTAATCTGGGATATCAAAGATAATGAAGGACATCATCAGCAATACTTTTGTTTAGATCGACCAAGATTAATCTCTCAATGGCCCGAGAGAAATGCTGATATTATATTTCCATAAACAAGTTTTAACTATCATAATTATAGAAAATTATGGTGGCAATTTGTACAGAATGAAGATATTATTTCTTTGGTCAAATTTGGTTGTGTAAATACTTCTACTGCAGGAAGACCACCTACTTGGCTAGCTGACTGGTCGATAGATTTTGGGCTAAACAAAGAAGAAACATATCCATATATTCTTAACCATTATACTCGAGTCCATAATGTCAGAGATCTAAATTATCAAGGGCCTAATGATGAGGAGATCCTTCGGATGTTTATTATGAACCATTATCAATGGGGGATCAAATCCAGAACCATTCTTCAAAGAATCAATGGTACATTGTATATTGTCCAAAAATTATATACAAAATCTTGGGATACTCTGCAATATCCTGAAAGATTTTCAAGTTTTATTGAAAATGACTAAACAAAGTGATTCATGTCTAGATGGCCGACAGTGGTGTCATCCGGGTTTCGTGGATTACCGTAATAATCTCCACTTTGTACAAAAATAAATCTGTCAGTATTATCATATCTAGTGTTGTCATGTCTATCCGAAAGAATCTTGGAAACTCGAAGCACTTCTCCGACTTTTGGTGAGGATTGACCCACATTCCCAAGATGCTTTACTATTAGTCATATGATTGTCCTACTAAGTGTCATATTTATGTACTCCGATTGGGGAATCTTGCACGATCACCCTGTTAGATGTCGATTTGATCAGGGAATCCTACGTGACAACCCCAACAAATATTTTATAGTACTCTACTTTTGGTGTGATTTAAAATAAAGTTGTCTGATCGGACAGAGATTCCTGCGTGAATATATCAGCCGAATCATAAAAGTAGATTTAGTGGTAGACATAAAGGACTTCTAGTCTACTCATGTTGGATGCTCCATGATTACTCATTGATCTAAAATTGTTATAAAAAGAGGATAAGAGATTCATTTGGGCATTGGTCATTAGAGTCAGTGTGTGAGTCTTCTAAGCTTCTCTCCTATCTGAAGCTTTGAGTCATTATGTCTAAGAGTCTGTAAGAGCGAAGAGCATCCTGCTCTATCTGTTATTAAGTGCCTCGGGCACTATCTATTGTAATACCCGAGAGTTATTCATGCTATGTTAATATAAAGTCTTCCGCATATATTTCTCTGATGACTTGTTTATTGCCTATGGTTTATGCGCACATTATGACTTCACTCCATTAGCCTGTATTTGCATCTGTTGTTCGTTGGTATGCTTAAGTCTGAGTTGTTCTCCCTATTGGTAAGGTTGTTGGTGTTGTGATAGATCGGCGTCGGTGGATCAGTGGTAGTAAGTCCCGCTAGGCAGGAGGCCGCTAAGGGCAGTTGTAGCTGTGAAGGTTCGTCGAAGATCACATATAGGATTCAAATAGAACTGGTGTGGAAAGCGCTCGATGGACTTCGAGTGGAGGACTTCAGGAAGATAAAGTAAGTAAAGTGGTTAACCCACCGGTATTCGTTCTGGCAGAAGTCGCAGAAATCAGAAGATCAATGGTGAAGGGAGATTGCGCATAGGCACGAGTCAATCAGCAAGCTTCATTCTCTTAAAGAGTAGGCCCCTGCTTGGACACATGTCCAATGATTTCAGAATGGAAGTCCCTCCTAAAGAACCTCAACAGAATAACAACAGTCACAGACAAGAACCTCAGAAAAATACATGGATAAGAAAGCAAGATCAGTATAACATTGAAGAATGCATAGTCACTCTACAAGCTAAGCATAAGAAACACAGTTGGTATGTTGACAGTGGATGTTCAAAACACATGACAGGTGATAAAGACAAATTTCTTACATTACGAAAAGAAAAAAATGGATCAGTCTCCTTCGGAAATCATAATTCATCCAAAATCATTGGAGAAGGCACAGTCTGAATTGGGAACAAGAATGAAAAGGCACAAAATTTTCTACTGGTATAAGATATGAAAGATAATATTCTAAGTGTGAGTCAAATGTGTGACCAAGGTCATAAACTTACTTTCGATTCAGAAAAGTGTGAGATAACAAAACAAGGTTCAGGGAAATCGGTCAGTACAGCTGCAAGAACTTCAAACAACATATATGTGTTAAGTGAAATTGGAAATGAAAAGTGTTGTCTAGGAAAGGAAGATGAAATTTGGCTATGGCATAGAAGAATGGGTCACATGAATTTTGATAACCTTGTCAAAGTTAGCAAAAGAGAAGCAGTCAGAGAAATTCCCCAGATCATGACACCAACCAACACTTTATGCAAACATTGTCAACAAGAAAAGCAAACAAAGACCGGGTTCAAATCAAAGTAATATTCAACAACAAGACCACTGAAAATTGTGCACACTAATATAGCTGGACCAACTACAACAAAGGGCTTAAAAGGTGAAAAATACTTTATGTTATTAGTTGATGATTATACAAGAATGACTGCAGTTTGCTTTCTCAAGAACAACTCAAAAGTTTTTTAAAACTTCAAGATCTACAAGGAAATGGTTGAAAATGAGATGGATTCAAGAATCAAATGTTTGATATATGATAATGGAGGAGAGTTCACTTCAAAGAAATTTATGCACTATTGTAGCAGTCATGGAATAAAAAGGCAATTCTCCGTTGGTAGAACACCTCAACAAAATGGAGTTGTTGAAAGAAAGAATAGGATAGTACAAGAAATGGCTCGAACAATGCTAATGGATTCCAAATTGATAGATATATTTTGGACACAAGCAGTGCATACAGTAGTTCACATTCAAAACAGAGTAATGCTCAGAAACAACATTGATAAAACTCCCTACGAGCTATGGAAAGGAAGACCAGCAAATATAAAGCACTTCAGAGTTTTTGGAAGCAAATGCTACATCAAAAGAGAAGATGGAAGAATGGGAAATTTTGACTCTCGTGTGGAAAAAGGAATACTTGTTGGTTACTCAAGTACAAGGAAAGCATACAAGTGTTACAATCTAAGATTGAACAAAGTTGTGGAAAACATCAATGTAACAATTGATGAAATAGGCAAACCAGAATCAAAGGAAGAAGAAAACAAATCAATGGAACAACTTTTCAAAGAAGAATATGAAAAAGAAGTAGAAGAGGAATATGAAGATAAAGAGAATTCGACAAAATCAAAAGAGAAAGTTCAAAAAGTATCTCCAAAGACACCTAGCAAACGAGTACAGAAGAATCATCATTCAGATCAGATTATTGGAAACAAAGATGCAGGAGTTGAGACTAGAAGAAAAATCCATTCACCAGAACAAACACACCTAACACTCTTAGCTACAATTGAACCAAACTGTTTTGAAGAAGCCAGCAAGGATGAATTTTGGAATAAGGCCATGGATGAAGAATTGGATCAAATAGAGAAAAATGACACTTGGGAATTGGTTCCAAGACCAAAGAATAAGAATGTGATCGGCACAAAATGGGTTTTCAGGAATAAATTGAATGAATATGGGAGGTTACAAGGAACAAAGCTATATTGGTATGTAAAGGATATGCATAGATTGAAGGAATCAACTTTGAAGAGACATTTTCCCCAGTTGCCAGAATGAAAGAAATCCGTTTACTTTTAGCTTATGCATGCTCAAAAAATGTTAAAGTATATCAGATGGACATAAAATCAGCTTTCATGAATGGGGAACTTGAAGAAGAATTCTACATTGAACAACCAGAAGGATTTCAATTGTCAAAGAACACAGACTATGTATGTAAATTAAAGAAGGCCTTGTATGGTCTAAAACAGGCTCCTAGAGCATGGTACTCCAGACTGGATAAGTATCTGCAGCAAGCAGGGTTCAGAAAAGGAAGTACAGACAAAAACCTCTACATCAAGGTAAATCAAGGTAATATTTTATTAATTGAAGTTTATGTTGATGGTATTATTTTTGGTAGTGTTGATGACAGGTTAAGCCAGAAATTTGCAAAAGACATGCAGAATGAATTTGAAATTTCGTTACTTGGAGAACTATCCTTCTTTCTGGGACTTCAGATACGTCAAAGAAACCAAGGAATTTTTATTTCTCAAACCAAGTATGTCGGAGAAATGCCAAAGAGGTTCAGAATGGAAGATTGCAAACCAGTTATCACTCCCATGCAAACCAGTTGTAAGTTGGGAAAAGATGATGATTCGAAGTCTACAAATCAGAGCCAATACAGGTCAATGATTGGCAGCCTACTATATGTGACAGCATCCAGACCAGATGTAATGCAAGCAGTTGGACAAGTGGAACGATTTCAAGCAGGACCAAAGGAATCACATGTATTAGCAGTAAAGAGGATTTTCAGATATCTCAAAGGAACAAAAGAGTTTGGATTATGGTATCCAAAAGGAAAATATCTATCACTTATTACCTACACAGATGCAGATTGGGCAGGTTGTATTGATGACCGACAAAGCACCAGTGGAGCAGTGTTCTACTTAGGTGAGTGTTTGGTATCATGGATAATCAAGAAACGATCATCAGTATCTCTATCTACAGTCGAGGCAAAGTATATTGCAGAAGCAACATGTTGTACATAGGTTCTTTGGATGAAACAAACTTTGACAGATATACAAGTTTAGTATGATGAGCCCATTCCAATATATTGTGATAATACAAGTGCCATCAGTATCTCAAAAAACCCGATGATGCACTCCAAGACGAAGAACATTCCAATCAAGTATCACTTTCTACGGGAATAGGTTGCAAAAAATAACATCAGAGTTGAGTATGTGGGCACAAAAGAACAAGTGGCAAACATCCTTACAAAACCACTTCCACGAGAATCCTTTGAATATCTTCGCCAAAGACTTGGAGTTATTTCTACTCCAAAATGAATTATTTTTAATGATTATCTTATATTTCTTAGATGTACACGAGGAAGCACCATAAGAGGACAGTTCAGTCAGGGGGAGAAGCCCCAGATGGAAAGATACCTTTGTCATTGATAATAAAGGGGGAGAGATGTATCAGATGCAGAGGACATAGGAATGGTTTCAGGGGGAGTAGATTTATCAGATGCATAAGACAGAGGCAAATTTATCAGATGCAAAGGACAGAGTCATGGTTCCAGGGGGAGCATGAGTGATATTATTTCAGTATTGCATCAGAGTGTTTCCATCAATGCCAAAGGGGGAGATTGTTGATTAAGGTTGGTTGTCATTGATGTCAACCCTTGAAGAAATCTTTGTAGCACAAAAGTTTGGGTATTGGACCCAATATTGATTGATGTAAAGATGACTCATTATTTTCTTTTCATTGTTGATAAGAAGTAAGGATGGATGAACTCCAAAGTGGTCTCCTTATGGTGAAATCCCTCACGGGAAGACGCTTTGCGGAGTAAGAGAACCCATGCTTAATTGTGGAATAATGAGATGAAGGACAATGAATATTTTAGGTAAACTATCCTAGATGGATATATCTTGTCATTCCATTTCCATTGGTATGTGGAACATCACATAACTCCTCATGGTTAGAGAGTTATCGCCATGAGAAGTTGGAGACCCCAGGTTTGGGTAATGGACCCAAGTTTGTTTGATGGATAACGGTATGAGTTATGATATATTTTCATATAATACTATTCTATATGGATATTGCATGTCATTCTATTTCTGGTGGTATGTGGAACGTCACATAACTCCTCATGGTTTGAGAGTTATGGCCTTACGAAGTTGGAGGGCCCTCATATGTCATCTAGAAGCCCCAAAAGGTCAAAGTAGTCAAAGTGGTTTAAGAGATTTTAAAAAGTAAATAATAAAGTGAAGTAATGAGTGTATTATAATTCAAAGTGAATACAAAATAAATTGTTTCAACAATAAATTTAATGGAGAAATTAGAAGTGCGTTAACCCTAAAATAAGGAAAGTGGGGCCAAGTGACCTAGAAGATGTTTTTAAAGAAGCTACTTGGAGAGTATAAATAAGAGTCAAGGCTCTCTAATTTTAATCACACTTGAGAATATTGAATATATATAGGTGTCTAAGGTAACCAAGGATATCTAAGCCTAAATTCTAAGGGAAGGTGAAGAAACGAAGGCTAAAATGCAAGGAAGGATAAATTCTTTTGATGGTGCTTTCTAAGGTATGTTATTTACAGGTCATCTCACCATTTTCTCTATAAAAAAATTTCTATAATGAGTCAGACTGTGAAATTGTTATTCCATTGAGAAAAAATATCCAAGTATTTGTGGTAAAAAATTCATCTTGTGGGTCATTTTATTTTTGGAGTTACACTCCGTGGAAAATAGGGTTTGTGACTAGTCCTGAAACTAGTCAAAATCAGGTGTTTCGGGTAAAAATGTCATAACTTCTTCATAAAATATCCAAATTCAGTGAAACCAAATGTGTTGGTTAGGGTATATTCTTTATCATTTTTTGTAAAATTTTCAAATCAATTCAACAAATATTCTGTGCGGGGAATGCTCTATAAGGTCGCTCTCTAGAATAAGCCAGAATTCAGCAAGGTATGCCATTTTTTCTATAACTCCTTTTCTGAGAGGTTCCATGTAGTGAAACCTAAAGGAATTGAATAAAACACATTGAAGAACATTGTGTATCAGTTTCATATCTTTATACATTACATGTACAAAATTATGATTACTTCAAGTTAGGGTTGTTGACTAATCCAAAACTAGGATTGTGAGACTAAAGAAAAGTTTGATGAAAATGCTAGTCTCTTGTTTTTGAAGTTAAGGAAGGTTTGCAATAATGTGATCATATACACCAGGTCTATTACAAAGCTACAAATCATATTTGTATTATGAAATTGATGAGGGCTTTTGGTTGAGGTACATGTTGAGTACATTTTTGAGACAAGTAGTTGATGAGTTGGCACATACATGAGGTGTAAAGTTAATGATGTTGGTACATATTTATGAGTCGTAGTTGATGATTAGTTGACACATGATTTGTACATACTTGGTACATGGTTGATTGCACTTGTTTATGGTATAGGTTGATTACAGTTTATTTGGTACAGGTTGGTGCATGGTTGATGCACTTGTTTATGGTACATGTTGATTATAGGTTGAGGTACAGGTTGATGCATGGTTCAAATTTATTGGTACAGGTTTATAGCGTTATATCTCACAGTGACAGGTTGACAGTGCTTCCATCATTCTACTTCTACTTCAGGGTGGCAGGACGGGGCAAGGACAGATGGTTGTAGCCACCTTTCAGTTGTAGCTGGAGAACATAGGGGGTTGTAGCCTCCTTCTGGTTCTAGCCATTGAATTGGGGAGTTGGAGGTTCCCTCCAGTTGTAGCCTGAGAAACTAGGGGGTTGGAGCCTCCTTCGAGTTGCAGCTGGAAAACGAAGGAATTTGGTGCTTCCAATGAATGTAATTCTTCAAGACATATAAGAAAAGGAATTTTATGGTTTTCTCCCAATTTGGGTTTCCACGTAAAACACGGGTGTACTGTGTATGTGTATGTTTTTTCATTTGTTCATTGCTTATTTACTCTGCAGTTATTAGATGATAACACTTCATTGATATAACACTTGGATTATATGGTTAAAAAGGATTAAATTTCTCTATTACTGATTCACCCCCCCTCTATGTAGTCCAACAATTGGTATCAGAGAAGGTTCCTTCAGAAATCGGTTTAACCACTGAAAGATAGATCATGGAGAGTACCAACTCATATAAAAATGGAATACCACAGTTTGATGGACAGAAGTATGCTTTTGGGAGCATAAGGATGAGGACATATATACAGGCACAGGGATTTCAAGTTTGGCAATCAATTGTAGATGGATACATAGCACCAGCAGTTCCACCAACAAATGACAAAGCATTAAAACTCGGTGAGAATAATTCCAAAGCCACAAATGCACTTTTGAATGGTCTCAGTGATATAGTATTCACCAAAGTTGCACACTGTAAATCTGTTAAAGAGATTTGGGACAAGTTTCAAAATATTTATGAAGGAGATAAAAAAATTCAAAGCAGCAAAGCTTAAGAATTACAGAGGTCAATTCGAACAACTAAAAATGAAGGAAGATGAAGATATAGCAGCCTACTTCTTACAAGTCAATGAAACAATGAATGCAATCATAGGATTGGGAGAAGAAATTGAAGAATCTGTAATTGTTCAAAAGATACTAAGATCTCTTCCTATGAGATTCAACCCCAAGATATCAGAACTAGAAGAAAGATCGGATCTGGACTCGATAAGCATGGACGAACTGCATGGAATCTTCACAGCATATGAAATGAGAACTGAGCAGGAAAATCCAAATGTAAAAGAAGCAGCCTTCAAGGCATCCAAAAGATCAAAGAAAAAGAAAAAGGAACAAGAAGAATATAGCAGCAGCAGTGACGCCTCGGAAGATGATGAAGAAGTGGCCAACTTCGTCAAAAGACTGAATAAGGGAACCAACGGTAGGTATAGAGGTAAGCTCCCTTTAATTTGTTTTAATTGTGATGGTATTGGCCATTTTGCTAACAAATTTCCTCATAACAAAAGAGAAATGATGAAGGTTACTCAAAAGGAAAACACACATATAAAGGCAAAAGAAGTACAAATAAAGTTTTCAAGAAAATCTTATACACCAAAGAAGATATATCATCATCAGATGAAGATGAAGTCAGTGACAATGAGACATGAAGAGTTTTATTCATGGCAGTAAAAGACTCTTACAAAGAAGACTTCGAAGAAGAATAAGAAGAAGTCAAAGAAGAATGTGAAGAAGCTGAAGAAGAAATTGAAGAGGCAGAAGTTGACTATCGAGAAGAATTAATGTGTGCCATAGAAGTTATCATAAGAGAAAAGAAGAAAAACAAGAAACTACAAGCAGAACTAAACAAGAAAAATGACACTCGAGAGCTAGAACAAATTATCACAAAATTATAGGTTCAAATAAAAGAAGATAAATGAATTGAAGAAGCACTCAAAGAAAAACTAGAAGAAAAGGACAAGATCATTGGAAACTTGGAAGCGGAGGTTGTCACACTAAGAAAGGATATTCAAAAGAAAAATATGCATAATAGATCAAAAGTTCTGGATGACATTATTAACAGTCAAAAATCTCATCTTGACAAGTCTGTACTTGGATACAATCTGACAGAAAATGGATCAAGCTCCAAAACAATATAGCAAGAAACAAATCCAAAGAGCTATGCAGAAACAATCAAAGAGGATAGGAAGATATACAATGAATATTACAAGGACACTCCTCCACCAAGAAGAATCAGATTTCAAAATCAACAACAGACAGATAGGCCTCAAGAAGAAGAAGAATTCATAAGAGCACCTCCTTTCAAAATATCTTCAACTCCCAGGTATCAAACTATATTTTTTGGTTTATGTTATGCATGTAATAATTTTGGACATAAAGCTGTGAATTGCAGAGCTAACAAAAGGAACAGTAACAACTTTGAGAGTTATACACAAAGGGATTATTCAAGGAGACCTAGTGACAGACAAAGAAGAAGTTACAACAGGTTTGAATCTTTGAGCATTGAAGTGGAATGTTACAAATGTAACAATTTTGGACACATGGCCAACAATTGCAGAATGGAAGTCCCTCCTAAAGAACCTCAACAGAATAACAACAGTCACAAACAAGAACCTCAGAAAAAGACATGGATAAGAAAGCAAGATCAGTATAACATTGAAGAATGCATAGTCACTCTACAAGCTAAGCAAAAGAAACACGGTTGGTATGTTGATAATGGATGTTCAAAACACATGACAGATGATAAAGACAAATTTCTTACATTACGAAAAGAAAAAAATGGATCTGTCTCCTTCAGAAATGATAATTCATCCAAAATCATTAGAGAAGGCACAGTCTGAATTGGGAACAAGAATGAAAAGGCACAAAATGTTCTATTGGTATAAGATATGAAACATAATGTTCTAAGTGTGAATCAAATGTGTGACCAAGGTCATAAACTTACTTTCGATTCAGAAAAGTGTGAGATAAGAAAACAAGGTTTAGGGAAATTGGTCGGTACAGCTGCAAGAACTTCAAACAACATATATGTGTTAAGTGAAATTGGAAATGAAAAGTGTTGTCTAGGAAAGGAAGATGAAATTTGGCTATGGCATAGAAGAATGTGTCACGTGAATTTTGATAACCTTGTCAAAGTTATCAAAAGATAAGCAGTCGTAGAAATTCCCTAGATCACGAAACCAACCAACACTTTATGCAAACATTGTCAACAAGGAAAGCAAACAAAGACCGGGTTCAAATCAAAGGAATATTCAACAACAAGACCACTGGAAATTGTGCACACTGATCTAGTTGGACCAACTACAACAAAGAGATTAAAGGGTGAAAAATACTTTATGTTATTAGTTGATGATTATACAAGAATGACTGCAGTTTGCTTTCTCAAGAACAGGTCAGAATTTTTTGAAAACTTCAAGATCTACAAGGAAATGGTTGAAAATGAGATGGATTCAAGAATCAAATGTTTGAGATCTGATAATGGAGGAGAGTTCATTTCAAAGGAATTTATGGACTATTGTAGCAGTCATGGAATAAAAAGGCAATTCTCTGTTGCTAGGACACCTCAACAGAATGGAGTTGTTGAAAGAAAGAACAGGACAGTACAAGAAATGGCTCGAACAATGCTAATGGATTCCAAATTGATAGATATATTTTGGACACAGGAAGTGCATACAGTAGTTCACATTCAAAACAGAGTAATGCTCAGAAACAACATTGATAAAACTCCCTACGAGCTATGGAAAGGAAGACCAACAAATATAAAGCACTTCAGAGTTTTTGGAAGCAAATGCTACATCAAAAGAGAAGATGGAAGAATGGGAAATTTTGACTCTCGTGTCGACAAAGGAATACTTCTTGGTTACTCAAGTACAAGGAAAGCATACAAGTGTTACAATCTAAGATTGAACAAAGTTGTGGAAAACATCAACGTAACAATTGATGAAACAGGCAGACCAGAATCAAAGGAAGAAGAAAATAAATCAATGGAACAACTTTTCAAAGAAGAAGATGAAAAAGAAGTAGAAGAGGAATATGAAGATGAAGAGAATTCGACAAAATCAAAAGAGAAAGTTCAGAAAGTATCTCGTAAGACACCTAGCAAACGAGTACAGAAGAATCATCATTCAGATCAGATTATTGGAAACAAAGATGCAGGAGTTGAGACTAGAAGAAAAATCCATTCACCAGAACAAACACACCTAACACTCTTATCTACAATTGAACCAAATTGTTTTGAAGAAGCCAACAAGGATGAATTTTGGAATAAGGCCATGGATGAAGAATTGGATCAAATAGAGAAAAATGACACTTGGGAATTGGTTCCAAGACCAAAGAATAAGAATGTGATCGGCACAAAATGGGTTTTCAGGAATAAATTGAATGAAGATGGGCAAGTTACAAGGAACAAATCTATATTTGTATGTAAAGGATATGCACAAATTGAAGGAATCAACTTTGAATAGACATTTTCCCCAGTTTCCAGAATGAAAGAAATCCGTTTACTTTTAGCTTATGCATGCTCAAAAAATGTTAAAGTTTATCAGATGGACGTAAAATCAACTTTTATGAATGGGGAACTTGAAGAATAATTCTACATTGAACAACCAGAAGGATTTCAATTGTCAAAGAACACAAACTATGTATGTAAATTAAAGAAGGCTTTGTATGGTCTAAAATAGGCTCCTAGAGCATGGTACTCCAGACTAGATATGTATCTACAGCAAGAAGGGTTCAGAAAAGGAAGTGCAGACAACAACCTCTACATCAAGGTAAGTCAAGGTAATATTTTATTAATTGAAGTTTATGTTGATGATATTATTTTTGGTAGTGTTGATCACAGGTAAGCCAGAAATTTGCAAAAGACATGCAGAATGAATTTGAAATTTTGTTACTTGGAGAACTATCCTTCTTTCTGGGACTTCAGATACGTCAAAGAAACCAAGGAATTTTTATTTCTCAAACCAAGTATATCAGAGAAATACTAAAGAGGTTCGGAATGGAATATTGCAAACCAGTTATCACTCCCATGCAAACCATTTGTAAGTTGAGAAAAGATGATGATTCGAAGTCTACAGATCAGAGCCAATACAGGTCAATGATTGGCAGCCTACTATATGTGATAGCATCCAGACCAGATGTAATGCATGCAGTTGGACAAGTGGCACGATTTCAAGCAGGACCAAAGGAATCACATGTATTTGCAGTAAAGAGGATTTTCAGATATCTCAAAGGAACAAAAGAGTTTGGATTATGGTATCCAAAAGGAAAATATCTATCACTTATTGCCTACACAGATGTAGATTGGGCAAGTTGTATTGATGACCAACAAAGCACCAGTGGAGCAGCGTTCTACTTAGGTGGGTGTTTGGTATCATGGCTAATCAAGAAACGATCATCAGTTTCTCTATCTATAGTCGAGGCAATGTATATTGCAGAAGCAACATGTTGTACATAGGTTCTTTGGATGAAACAAACTTTGACAGATATACAAGTTGAGTATGATGAGCCCATTCCAATATATTGCGATAATACAAGTGCCATCAGTATCTCAAAAAACCTGGTGATGCACTCCAAGAAGAAGCACATTCCAATCAAGTATCACTTTCTACGAGAATAGGTTGCAGAAAATAACATCAGAGTTGAGTATGTGGGCACAAAATAACAAGTGGCAGACATCTTTACAGAACCACTTCCACAGGAATCCTTTGAATATCTTCGCCAAAGACTTGGAGTTATTTCTACTCCAAAATGAATTCTTTTTTAATGATTATCTTATATGTCTTAGATGTACATGAGGAAGCACCATAAGAGGACATTTCAGTCAGGGGGAGCAGCCCCGGATGGAAATATACCTTTGTCATTGATGACAAAGGGGGAGAGATGTATCAGATGCAGAGGACATAGGAATGGTTCCAGGGGGAGAAGATTTATCAAATGCATAAGACAGAGGAAAATTTATCAGATGCAGAGGACAGATTCATGGTTCCAAGGGGAGCATGAGTGATATTATTTCAGTATTGCATTAGAGTGTTTCCATCAATTCCAAAGGGGGAGATTGTTGATTAAGGTTGGTTGGCATTGATGTCAACCCTTGAAGAAATCCCTGCAGCACAAAGGTTTGGGTAATGGACCCAAGATTGTTTGATGTAAATATGACTCATTATTTTCTTTTCATGGTTGATAAGAAATAAGGATGGATGAACTCCAAAGTGGTATCCTTATGGTGAAATCCCTCATGGGAAGACGCTTTGCGGAGTAAGAGAACCCATGCTTAATTGTGGAATAATGAGATGAAGGACAATGAATTTTTTAGGCAAACTATCCTAGATGGATAGTTCTTGTCATTCCATTTCCATTGGTATGTGGAACATCACATAACCCCTCACGATTAGAGAGTTATGGCCATGAGAAGTTGGAGACCCCAGGTTTGGGTAATGGACCCAAGTTTGTTTGATGGATAACGGTATGAGTTATGATATATTTTCATATAATACTATTCTATATGGATATTACATGTCATTCCATTTCTCGTGGTATGTGGAATGTCACATAACTTCTCACGGTTTGAGAGTTATGGCCTTACGAAGTTGGACGACCCTCATATGTCATCTAGAAGCCCCAAAAGGTCAAAGTAGTCAAAGTGGTTTAAGAGATTTTAAAAGGTAAATAATAAAGTGAAGTAATGAGTGTATTATAATT
>ML797214.1:56773-93597 GCA_009831015.1 Picea engelmannii | reverse complement strand
ATTTTAAAAGGTAAATAATAAAGTGAAGTAATGAGTGTATTATAATTCAAAGTGAATACAAAATAAATTGTTTCAATAATAAATTTAATGGATAAATTAGAAATGGGTTAACCCTAAAATAAGGAAAGTGGGGCCAAGTGACCTAGAAGATGTTTTTAAGGAAGCTACTTGGAGAGTATAAATAAGAGGAAAAACTCTCTAATTTTAATCACACTTGAGAATATTGAATATATATAGGTGTCTGAGTTAACCAAGGATATCTAAGCCGAAATTCTGAGGGAAGGTGAAGAAACGAAGGCCGAAATGCAAGGAAGGATAAATTATTTTGATGGTGCTTTCTAAGGTATGTTATTTACAGGCCATCTCACCATTTTCGCTATAAATTTTTTTCTATAATGATTCAGACTGTGAAATTGTTATTCCATTGAGAAAACATATACAAGTATCTGTGGTAAAAAAATCATCTTGTGGGTCATTGTATTTTTGGAGTTACACTCCGTGGAAAATAGGGTTTGTGACTAGTCCTGAAACTAGTCAAAAACAGGTGTTTCGGGTAAAAATGTCATAACTTCTTCATAAAATATCCCAATTCAGTGAAACTAAATGTGTTGGTTAGGTTATATTCTTTATCATTTTTTTAAAATTTTCAAATCAATTCAACAAATATTCCATGCGGGGAATGCTCTACAAGGTCGCTCTCTAGAATAAGCCAGAATTCAGCAAGGTATGCCATTTTTTCTATAACTCATTTTATGAGAGGTTACAAGTAGTGAAACCTGGAGGAATTGAATAAAACACATTGAAGAAAATTGTGTATCAGTTTTGGATCTTTATACATTACATGTACAAGGTTATGATTACTTCAAGTTAGGGTTGTTGACTAATCCAAAACTAGGCATGTGAGACTAAAGAAAAGTTTGATGAAAATGCTAGTCTCTTGTTTTTGAAGTTAAAGAAGGTTTGCATGAATGTGATCATATACACCAGGTCTATTACAGAGCTACAAATCAGATTTGTATTATGAAATTGATGAGGGATTTTGATTGAGGTACATGTTGAGTACATTTTTTAGACAAGTAGTTGATGAGTTGGCACATACATGAGGTGTAAAGTTGATGATGTTGGTACATATTGATGAGTAGTAGTTGATGAGTAGTTGACACATGATTGGTACATACTTGGTACATGGTTGGATTCACTTGTTTATGGTATAGGTTGATTACAGGTTATTTGGTACAGGTTGGTGCATGGTTGATGCACTTGTTTATGGTACATGTTGATTATAGGTTGAGGTACAGGTTGATGCATGGTTCAGATTTATTGGTACAGGTTTATAGCGGTATATCTCACAGTAACAGGTTAACAGTGGTTCCATCATTATATTTCTAATTCAAGGTGGCAGGACGGGGCAAGGACAGGTGGTTTTAGCCACCTTTCGTTTTTAGCCGGAGAACATAGGGGGTTGTAGCCTCCTTTTGGTTGTAGCTAGAGAATTGGGGAGTTGGAGCTTCCCTCAGGTTGTAGCCTGAGAAACTAGGGGGTTGGAGCCTCCTTCCAGTTGCAGCTGGAAAACAAAGGAAGTTGATGCTTCCAATGAATGTAATTCTTCAAGACATATAAGAAAAAGCATTCTGTGGTTTTCTCCCGAATTGGGTTTCCACGTAAAAAACTGGTGTACTGTGTATGTGTATGTTTGTTCATTTGTTCTTGCTTATTTACTCTGCATTTATTAGATGATAACGCTTCATTGATATAACACTTGGATTATATGGTTAAAAGGGATTAAATTGCTCTATTACTGATTCACCCCCCCTCTTAGTAGTCCAACAATTGGTATCAGAGCAGGTTATTGATTCACCCCCCCTTTCAATAATCCAACAGTCTTATCCTCCATTGCAATAAATATATTACCTTGTCACTTTCCCTGAGACATATTTAATGCTAATTTTACAGAGGATAACAGCAAATTAAATATTGAAGAGGCCATTATTAATGGAAAACTTCTCGAGATAATTCTCCATTTATTTCACATTAATCCTTCCATTGAAAAAAGAGCTATGAGTTATATTATCGAAAAATAATTTACTTTGAAGTTGACGTCCTAAAGTGATTGTACAAGAGTTCGCCAACTTCATCAAAATGACTATGAGAAGAAGAGAATAATTCTACAGGGATACTCTGAATTTATTTGAACGAGAGGACCAGAGATTCTAGTTGTCGAGATTTTATTGGTATTATTCATCATTTCCATTACTAGAAAGGAATTAAAATAGAGTTTGGAAAACAGGCATTGCCTTAGTTGGATGTGTACAAAAGGTCTTATCAAAAATTCAGGTCAGTTTACTTAAAAATACATATCGAGAGATAGCATGGCTTTTATCAAGAGTTACAAGTCAAGAATCCACAACCATTCCTGAGTTGGCTCTTTATATTCTACATTTCATGGTTCATGAACAACCAATCTTTGACTCGGCAAAAATTATTTATGGGGAAATCTCTTCACAATTATCAAATTTCAAGAAAGATAAAAAGAGATTTTATATGTCTTCCTATTTGATATTTGTTATCACTTATTGTCATGTCTTTAAGGGTTTGATTGTCAGAAAACAAGTTGACTGTAAAATTGATCCAGTACCAATGTGGTACCAAGCCTTATGGAAACTGTTATCACTCTGTAATTTTCCCAAGGCTATGGGGACAGTCACAGAGGCAACATCAAAACCGCTTCGAGTCTTGGACCTAGCCCTCCAAGACTCAAAGAGGGATCTCTCTGTCTGATATAACTTTGTTGGAAAGAAGATATTAGGCTAGTTATGCAGAACATGGGTTTGTTTATGGATTCGGTATGTTTGGGAGATTGAAAACTCGAATTTTCATTAGGCCATGGGGTCTACCTTTCTGAAAATGGATCTATCTCAGATGTAAAAGATTGTCTCCACAGGGCAGGATAGCAATACTATTGCATCAAATTGAATTAAATGCAAGTGGAGGAGAGGAAAATAATGGAAAATCCATCAAGCATAGGAACAACTAAGAATTCCTATGCTCAACTTCAGACGAAAACATGCAGATCATTAAAAGACCAGAAACAGAGTGCAAAAAACAAGTTATGTTCTTAATATTTCTTTCAATGATTAGATCAGGGAAAAAACATGATTGGATGAATAGAGTAATAAAAAATTTACTCAGAGAAAAACATCACCAGGGAGTCTAACACAAGAATCCTGCAGATATAATTTTTATTTCTGGAAAGTCAACTAGAAAATTACAAGGTATCCCCTGTGGGGCATGAATCCAGAGCTCAATCATCAACCCTTGTGCATTTTTCTTATTAAAATATATGGAAAAGACTTTCCCCAGGCTCATCTGGTCAAATCTAACCACCTTGGCCAAAAATAGAAGTAAAATCGTTGAAAATCCTGAACTGTCCTCCATAACAAATAGGTCAAATTTCTGCAAAAAAGGGGTTCGCACAGACATTTGTTTCTCTTCAATGCTGACACCTGGGAAAAAAATGAAGGATTTTATTGTATATGGGAATGTGTTGGATAAAAACATCCTTTGGTTTTGTCAAATTCCCCTCCATATCGCTGAAACATCTCCCGTAAAAAGAGGACTGAAACAGAAAGAAACGAAAATCCGAAAAATGAGGTTGAAAGATAGCTTCGATTATCCCAGATGGTGGAACTTGTGCAAAAACTAAGAGAGGTTTTTGTTTTTTATCCCATTACAGAGAAAAACCTCTCTCAAATTTTTAAAATTCGCCTTATTTTTCCCGGAATATTCTTAGGAAAATGACTGGTTGAAAATGTTGCGAAAGCGGTTTTGTTGGGGATAAGTGGTATTTCGGACCCCACTGAGGTGGTAAGTGGTTTTAGGGGAGGGGGGGGGGGGTCAGTTGGCTTGTGGATATGAAAAGTTTCCAGGTGGTGGTAATATGAAACCACTCATTTCGAACCCCCCTTGGTGTGATGGGATGTGAGGGGGGCGGGGTGGGTCCGGAATGCACGTTGAGCGTGGGTAGAAACTTAGGATAAGTCTAGTTTTAGTTTTTCTTTTTAATTTTTAGTTTTTGTTTTATGTTTTGTTTTTATTTATTATTTTTATTACTTTGTTTTTTTTAATTTTTGTTTATTTTAATTTTATTTTGTTTTAATATTTTTATTATGTTTTTAATTTTTAAGTTTTGTTTAATATATGTATTTTTATATTGTTTTGTGTTTTATTAAATGGGTTTTGTATTAATTAATTTTATTTTAACTTTTTAACACTGGATCAGATTTGACTGAACACTGAATTAGATATCATCAATTGCAAACTCTATTGGAAACTATACAATACTGAAAAGATGCTCAAATGACTGAGCTTATTCAAAACTGCTACCTACCCTACACTACTGACAATTTCAGTGTTCTAAATGATACAATAATTCCAGTGCATCCAGTCAAACAACTACTCTAAAAACTCTACTCTTTTAAGGTTTTCAAACAATATCAGAAATAGAACGTGCACGGGCAACACAAGTTGATCTCTAGTCTGATCTTTACAACACAAAGCCCTGGGTCTATGGACAATTCCAAAGACTTTGGGGATCAATGGGTATTCTGAAAAGAAAAACTCCTCCATATAGACAATTACAAGATCATGATAAACTTGATTTATTACTAAATATTCAAATTTAACCAACTCAACTTCATGATTTCATACTATATTTATGGTATTTTCGTCCTCATGCACTTCCTGACATGGCTGCAATTTTTTTGATGGGTTCTGAAATGATGCTTTTGCTGAACAAACCCATGTAGTTGATTGCCTGATCATGTCAATATCATAACAGATTTTCATCCCATAGTTGGATGATGGAAAATGGCTTTGACAACACAAGTCATCCAACACATCAGATATTGGATCTTGTAGATATTGAAATGATTGTTGCATTGGTTCCACTGAAACTTCTTGATTCTCTGTCTGTTTATCCTTTAGCATATACTGAATATTCTTTTTCAAAAAATAAAATGAATTAAAGCATAATGGTACAAAGTTATTTTCGGTTAACTCATAATTTGTCTCGGGCTTTAAGCTTTCATCTGGAATTTGAAAATCAAAGTAGGTCAAGGGATGCAATTCTGGGTTTAGAACAACCTCCATATCAGCAATGGCATCCTCGCCTAGTTGATCAGAGAATTTTTTTTCCTTCACTATTTACAACTGGTCTAGAGTTTCTTTTCAGAAATTGAAAAGATGAGAAACATAAGGGCAAAGATTTTTCTCTTACTCTGAAATTTTCTGCATTTTCCTCATCGTTGTCATGATTATTGTGCAAAGGTTGATTGTCATATCTGATTTGTAACCAATCTTATTACTGCCAATGACATGTTGTTGATTTCTTTGAACATTCCACGTCTATTTCAGCTTCATGATCATCATCATACTGATCACACTTGGGTAGATTATCCAAGTAGAAATGTCATCAAACATGCACATCATATCAGTTGGTTGTTCCTCTGCAAGTTGAGATGGAGCTTCATCTTTGACTACGTCATGAATTGAATACATGAAAGAATCATTATCCAGACCATGGTACCAAGGATGAGCTGAAAAATGTTTGGGGACAATTACCTCTTCTTTCTCTGAAATCAATGGAACATGATGTCTTTGAACATCGAGTTTTTCTCTTATGCTCATCCTGTGCAACATTTCTTCCATGGTGCTGGCCAGAATGTCCAGTTTAGCTTCTGAAGATTTCAGCTGCTCCTTTTCTTTGTTCTTTACCTTTGACCTTTTGATCAGCAAGTTGGCCTCCACATCAACCGCAATGTTCATCATTTCTTCGAGAGTTGTAGTGTTGTTTTCTCTTAATTGGAATGCCATCTCATGATCGAAGGCATCTGGGAAATGCAAGTGATCTGATCCTGGGGGTGGCCTTATATCAGCAGGTATTGCGTGATATACCTTATTGAATCTTGTTGAAAACTTATGTACTGTCTCCCTTGGCTGTCTTTTCAAATCTTCATACTCTTCTAGGATGAGAAATATATTTCCCATGATCACCCATTGGTCTAGGAAAACTTGCAAGAACTGATGAAAATTTATGATGCTTGTAGCTAGGAGATTTTTAAACCAATTCTTAACTTTACCTTGCAAAGACAGGGCAAACATCCTTGTATATACATTATCATCTTCAACCTCATAAAGGTCAAGGAAATATTCAAACCTCTAGATGTGTTTTTCAGCAGTAATATTGGCATTCTCTCCATCAAACCTAGGCAGATTATTGGTGTAATTGGCAGGGAAGTCATGGAGAATAGGAGGCAAATCTAGAGGCTTGTATCTGTCTGGGATTTTTGCAGGTACAAAAGGTGAAGCAAGAGGCTTACAACCATCTGGAGTTTTAGAAAGAGTGGGAGATAAAGCAGGAGGCTCATGCCTCGCTGGGATTTCTGCAAGTGTATGAGTATATACATGATCTACAATTTGGGGCTTAGTCTCTTGAAGATCATCAATTTGAAAATGATCAATGTAAACTTCAGCATTGTACTCTTAACCATGATCAGAATAAGAGAGAAGATAATTACAGAAAAATCCTATAACATCTTGAATAGGACTAGAATACCTGATCTTTCCAGGTTGCCTTGCCATGTTTCAGGTCCTTCCTCCAGTGGAGTCTTCGAATTGGAACTGATCTGGAGATTGGAGTCACCAAGTAAAATATCTCATCCTTCTTGTGTCTAGTCATTGTTCACCATCAGTGATCAAATATGGAAATTTGAAGTGTACTACTGGGGAAATTTCCCCAGTGGAGTTGCCATTCTGTTATCACTCTGTAATTTTCCCAATGCTATGGGGACAGTCACAAAGGCAACATCAAAACCGCTTCGAGTCTTGGACCTAGCCCTCCAATACTCAGAGAGGGATCTCTTTGTCTGATATAACTTTGGTGGAAATAAGATATTAGGCTAGTTATGCAGAACATGGGTTTGTTTATGGATTTGGTATGTTTGGGAGATCAAAAACTCGAATTTTCATTAGGCCATGGGGTCTACCTTTCTAAAAATGGATCTATCTCAGATGTAAAATATTGTCTCCATGGGGCAGGATAGAAAGACTGTTGGATCAAATTGAATTAAATGCAAGTGGAGGAGAGGAAAAGAAGGGAAAATCCATCAAGCATAGGAGCAGCTAAGAATTCCTATGCTCAACTTCAGGCGAAAACATGTAGATCATTAAAAGACCAGAAACAAAGTGCAAAAAACAAGTTTTGTTCTTAATATTTCTTTCAATGATTAGATCAGGGAAAAAACATGAATGGATTAACAGAGTAAGAAAATAGTACTCAGAGAAAAACATTACTGGGGAGTCTAACACAAGAATCCTGCAGATATAATTTTTATTTCTGGAAAGTCAACTAGAAAATTACAATGTATCCCTTGTGGGGCATGAATCCAGAGCTCAATCATCAACCCTTGTGCATTTTTCTTATTAAAATATATGGAAAGGACTCTCCCCAGGATCAGTCAGTCGAATCTAACCACCTCGGCCAAAAATAGAAGTAAAATCGTTGAAAATCCTGAACTGTCCTCCATAACAAATGGGCTGAATTTCTGCAAAAAAGGGGTCTTCATAGACATCTGTTTCTCTTCAATGTTGACACTTGGGGAAAAAATGAAGGAAATTATTGTATATGGGCATGTTCTGGACCAAAACCTCCTTTGGTTTTTCCAAATTCGCCTCCATCTCGCCGAAACAACTCCCATAAAAAGAGGACTGAAACAGAAAGAAATGAAAAATCTAAAAAATGAGGCTGAAAGATAGCTATGATTCTCCCAGCTGGTGGCACTTGTGAAAAAACTAAGAGATGTTTTTGTTTTCCAGCCCGTTACGGAGAAAAACCTCTCTCAGTACATTTCTTCTACAGTACAGGTTTTGGGTACATTTCTTCTACAAGAAAAAAGAAGAAACAATTCATTCCATTGCCATGGAAAATTGGGGCAATTTTATTAAGAGTTATTTCTAAAATTGATGAATTTTCAGTACAGTTGGACCAATACAATTTAAAATTTGTAGAAGAGATCAATGGTTTCAACCCAAACCATCTTTTTATGAACCACATTACGTCTATTGGATTTAGCATTTCACTTACTAATAATTTTTTATTTGGAGAAGAGGAGGGTGATAGTCAAGACCCACTAACACCAGTTGTCGAAAGGAAAACAGAGGATATTGAGATTATTGTTAGTACTGCATATTAGTATAAAAAGAGGGAAAAGTGGAAAATGAAAGAAGTACTCATTCTCACAATGTGTCACAAAAAAGCGGCCTACCCAAGAAAAGTTTTCAGTCAGTGACACCAGGGAAAAATAAGTATTTAACTGATAATTCTAAGGATGGAGGTGACAAAAACTCTCTGAAGGGAAAGTTGGAGCGGTCTCAACAACTCTAGGTTAAAAGAAAAGGAGAAAATTCTCAACAAGAGGCAGAACAACACGTACCTGAGAACAATATTATCCTTGAAGATATGGACCTAGATGTTGACATCGAGAATATAGAATTTCCCGATGATGAGCAGAGATTGCAGGAAAGTAAGGAAATTGCATCCAAAATTGAAATTCAAGAACAAGCCATTTTAAAAGAGGAATCCTTCACTGTACAAAATTACTTTTTTGATAAAAATTCCAAGAATATAATTTTTGAAAGACTTAATTCAAAAAATAAAAGAATTCAAGGAAAATTTCATTCGGAGTTAGATCTTAGCGGTGTACCACCTTCCAAAATTTCTAGAATTCACAAAGCTATAGACGATGCTTTAGAAATGTTGGTGGATGATAGGGAAGTTGAAAATACCATGATTAAAGAAAGGGTTAAGGAATTAGATTATACTCTAATGCCACCACCTATATTTTCTAATCTGGTTTCAGCAATCCAACTTTGGAAAAGCTCTGATAAAACCCCATAATCAAGTTTAAGGTTGAAGGGAACATCAAGTCTACTTGTTGAAATTAGACGTTATATTGGAGAAAACATAAAGAAGAAAATGTCTCTCATTTTAGAGACACGGGATTTAGCAAGCATCTTTGTATCTTTGGGTCCCAAGATTCAAAAATTTTGAGAATATCTACAGGCTAACCTAAAAAATGACGAAGGTTTTTATAAAGATGTTGTAATTACATTTGTTCTGAAAATTTCTGGTATGACTAAACTTAAGATAAAATAAGAATATATTCCATCCCTGACACGTGTAAAATAATTGAAATCGTGTTGGATAAAGAGAATTAAAAATGTAAAGGAGCTATTAGATGATTTTGATATTCGAAGTGTTAAAAGGGGGGAAGCTTATTTGAAGTTGGTCAAGTTAGACCTTGCAGGAACTACTCATGGAGTACAAGATCCTAAATTGATTTAAAACTCTATTCTCATGACAAGGGAACAATTTGAAGAGCGTGTAGATATATTAAAGGGTATATCAAAGGAGAAATTCAATAGTATGACCAAGTATACAGAGGAATAAATTGAAAGTTGGCTTGTAGAATAAATAAATAAAAATGAAGACATTGAAGTTACATTACAACAACTTTCAATTGATTTTAGAGAACTTGAAAATATGTTATTTGATATAAGAGTCAAATAGGAGATAATCGTTGCTCCTATGAGTGAATACATTGAGAAATGGTTAAATTTAGCTTTAATCAAAATTATTGAAGAGGATCAAACAGAAGTTGTTAGTATCAGTCATGAAACTGCCACCAAGGAGAATATAAGAGCAACATCGGCCACAAAATTATCAAGATATTCCATCATAGTAAGTAATACAGATCACATTCTTCCCAATTATTTTCTCTTATTGTTCAGAAGTCATCTAGTTGTGTTTTATCTGTTCCAAGAAAAACATAGCCGATTATTTTCTCTTTTCTCTTTGTCTTCCTTTTTGGTCCAACCTTGTTCTTGTTCTTATTTTTATTTTATGGTCCACGAGAGCCTAATCTCGGTCCAACTTTGGATGAATGCAATTTAATTTTTAATACTATCAAAGACTACATTATTTTTTTTAAACAAAACTCCAAGAGAACTACTTAGAGGATAAACTTTAATTCTATATTTTTTACTCTGAGTTTTGAGCATTGGATATTTAAGATTTTCCTATCATATTCTATTTATTTTTCAATGAAAATACTTTTTTTAAGTTCTCTCATATGTGGGCCTTTATCTTCCCTTCCTTGAATGTGATCGAAAAGAATTAAATTATGTGATGGATGTGAGATTTATGTTATTTTTTCTATAATTGTTATTTATGTATAATATTTCTTCAAATATCATATTTTATGAGTGAAGTTTCATGGTCCCTTTCTCAGGAATTATTTGATGCATGTATATTACTTTCAGTCTGCAATATTTTTATTTATTTCATTCATAAAGATTTGGAGTTTGTTATTATGCATTCTCATGTTTGTCATATTATTGTCCCAATATATTCAAAGATAAATCTTTAAAGAAATTATAGAGGAGTACCACCTTTATAAAAGCATAGGGGGATTCATATCCTCTTGAAGTTGTTGTTTGTACCTTGACGGATTTAAACATCAAAATTTTTGGTGACCATACTAGGGAGAAAAAAAGGTTGGTTTCACAGACTAGAATCTTGATGACCCAACCTCAGTCAAATCAACCCCAGTTACAAGTTGGTCTTGGGAATCAAACTAGTGTTCTTCATCAATTGTATGATTTGACATTGACAATAGTTATAACTCGTGAAGAGATTGAAATATCCCAAGAAACTCTTTCTCGCGAACAGGAAAGGGAAATTGCAAGAAGACAAAGAAGACAAGATAAAAATTGAAGTTGGAATCATACAAGGTCCCAATAACAAGAAGTAAAAGCAAACAACTTCAATTTATATAAATTGAAGAAATTTCCACCACTAGAAAAGAAAAGGATCCAATCATGGGTGATATGAAAGAAAGAAATAAAAACCCCAAGAATCGTGAAGAAAGGAAAAGAGTTCCACGAAGAAGGGTTAGAAATACCCCACTTAATCTACAAGGGGAACAGCATAAATTGCCAACTCTCCCACAAGGAGTGTTTCCAACATTTACAGGAGATAGAGTGATGGACCCCAAAATACATTTGGATCTATTTTTGAACATGTGTGAGATTCATTTATTAGAGCATGATGATGCAATGGTCAGACTTTTTATTCATACATTAACAGGCCTGGCCTATGAATGGTATATGTCTCTTCCTACAAGATAAATTTCATCATTTGATGATTTACAAACCATGTTCTTGATGATGTATGCTCCTCTGATACCATAGCATACTCTGCTCACACAATTCACCCAAATTTGTTTGAAAAGGGGTGAAAGGATTAGAGAGTTCAATTTAAGATTTTTTAAGATACTGAATCAGATCCCAGAAGAACACAATCCAAATGCTCCAGTTATACTTGGATGTTACAAAAATGTGATGCCATCAAATGTGAAATTTTCCATCAAGGATGCACAAATTGAAGACCTAAATGGAGCAATACATAAAGCAAAAAAAATGGAATAAATCATGTTGGAAACAAATGTTGATCCCAATACCATTCAAGGGAAATTACAAAGACAAATGGATAATCTAGCCATTTCAAATCAAGGGGCATCGACTTCGAAGAATGTTGAAGATAGAGGAATTGGTGGAGGGATCATTCAAGGAGTAATACCTAATGTAAGAAACAATCTAGAAGTAACTCAAGAGACAAAGCAAAGATTTGAAATAGCTCATATGAATAGAACAATCCAACAAATGAAAAATCAGCTAACAGGATTAAGGAGAGGATAATTTTTTTCTCCCATGAATGAAAACCCTAGAGGATAATTATAGAAGAAATCCTCTTCAAGAATAGAGAAATGGAAATGAATATGAGCATAGAAAAAGAGCACCAAGGGTGAAAAATCCTAATGTTGTCATATTAGAAGAAGTCTTTGATGAAGAAAACTTTGAAAACTTTGACCAAGAGGCTGAAATCATTCAAGATGAAAGTCTTGAAACTGTACAGACGGATGAAGGCAAGACATCCTTGTATATATTTGATGAACAATAAGAAGTTGACATCTGACAAGAGAATGTTGTGAAAAAGAGAGCACAAGTTGATAAATTTAAAACAAAGGAAAAACAAAAAAAAATGTTCCAGAAACATCGAAACAACAACCACCTATCAATCAAATGAAGAATTATCCACAGATGACTTATAATTTAATTGATGACTTGACCAAATTGATAATTACTCTCCCTTTTATGGAAGTCATAAAAATCCCACAACGAAGAAAAAATATTCTCAAGATTTCGGATGAGCCAACTACAAGAATTGAGGTTGTTGTAACAAATTCCAAGCTTCAACAAAATATTTTAGTAGCTAAACCAAGAAGCAAGGTCCCACCATTCTACATCACAATAGAAAATAACGATGCAGTATTACACAATTGTTTGGTTGATAATGGAGAAACCAACAATATTATGCCCTTGTCAGTGATGGAAGCTTTGGGAATGGGATGCACAAAGTATTATGAAACTGGAGAGAGTATCTATGTGATATATTCAAGGAAGGTCCCAACATATGGAAAAATCAAATATTTTTGTGTTTGGATAACTACAGCACTCTGTATTACAATTGTTTTCACTATCATTGTGGTTGATTTACCTCTAGCATATGGAGTAGTTCTAGGAAGAGATTGGTGCTCACTAATAGGAGGTTACATCATGAATTATGGAAGTTTTATGATGTTACCAAATAAAGATGGAACAATGGTGAAAGTTCCCCAAGAAGCCAGAAAGCCAGTTTCCTTCAAGAAAAAAGATAATGACTTAATGCAAGATTATATTGATGCTGGAATTGGGAACTATGTTGTGCTTGATCCATAGCATCCAAGTATTTCAAAACAAAAAGTAGAAAATTCTTTTGAAGGATTTAGGAATATGTATTTTGATGGCACCTGCTCGAAATTTGGAAGTGGAGTAGGAATTGTTTTCAAGCACCTCGGTTTAGTTATATATCTGCATGCCATTATACTCGAATTTCCTTGTACAAATAATGAAGTTGAATATGAAGCATTAATACAAGGAATGAATCTTGCACTTCAAATGAATATTGAACACTTGATCATAACCGGTGATTTATAATTGGTTATAAATCATATAAGAAAGAAGTATAAGATCAAAAAAGAAAATTTGAAATTTTATGCCAAAAGAGTGAATGAACGCGTGATTTTTTTCAATTCATTTATCATTTCTTTCATACCAAGATACAAGAATCAGAAACAAGACTCACTGGCGGTAGTTGAATATTTATTCAATCCTGCTGATTCACATAGTCAAAATACATTCCAAGTCAAAAGGATTTGCAGGCCTTCGGTTCTTGATAATCAAGATTATCTTTAAGTTTTTGAAAATGATGAAGAGTTGGTTGAATTCCTTGTTGATACAAGTGATGTTGTAGAGAACTATGAAGATCAAAGTAATACATCTCTTACAAAGAATTATATCAATTTTGAGTCTCTTTTCATAAGAGGTGACCAAACAAAAGTGCCCAATTTGAAACAAGAAGTATATATTAGAAAGGTGAAAGAAACACAAAAAATAAATATTGGCACACAAGATTCTCTCAAATATTTAAATCTCGTAACTAGTTGTACTGGAAAGGAAGTTGACCAGTACATCGCTTTTTTCAAAGAATATTATGATGTTTTTTCATGGACATATGATTATTTGAAGGAGTATGATAAATCAATATTTCAGCCTATCAAACCACTAAAAGAAGAAGGAAGTTGTTCAGGAAAAAATTGAGGATTTTGAATCCTAAATTAAAACCCCTAGTAAAAATCAAGTTGGAAATATTGAAGAAGGTTGGATTAATGTTTCCAATTGGACACTCAGAATGTCTTTCAAGCCCTATTATAGTTAGAAACAAAAGTAGGGAGATTTTTCTTTGTGTTGACTTTAGAGATTTGAATAAGGCAAGTATCAAAGATAATTATCCCCTCCCTAACATGGAAATGCTTTGAAACAAGTGACTGGCTCAACTCTTATGTCTATGTTAGATGGTTTCTCTGGATATAATCAAGTATTCGTTGCATAAGAAGATAGGCTTAAAACTACTTTCATCACACCTTGGGAGACATATGCATATGTATGTATGCCCTTTGGCTTAAAAAATGTTGGACCAATGTTTCAGAGGGAAATGGATCATGCCTTCAAATATTTAATCAGAAAATTCATGGTTGATTATCAAAATGATCTTACCATTCATTCCATAGTTAGAGAAAAACATATTGAGCATTTAAGGAAAGCATTTGAATGATGTATATTATATGGAATATCTCTTAATCCAAAGAAATGTTTGTTTGTAGTTTCAGAAGGAAAAATTTTGGTACATATAGTCAGCAAATAAGGAATATATATTGATCTTGAGAGATTCAAAGCTATCAATGAATTAAATCCTACAACATTGAAAAAAGGGGTACAGACATTTTTTGGAAAAATAATCTTTGTAAGAAGGTTTGTCCTGGACTATCCAACAATTATTAAGCCAATAAATGAATTGTTAAAAAGGATCAAAGATTTGAATGGACCTAAGAGATTCAAAGAGCATTCACTAATATCAAACATCCAATTACCACTGCACCTGTGTTGGTTAGCCCATACTTTAATAAATATTTCATAATATATTATTTTTCTTCATAAGAGACCATTGCTTCTATTCTAACACAAAGAAATCTTAAAGGAGAAGAAATCCCAATAAGTTTTATGAGTAAAACTTTCCATGACTATGAATTGAAGTATTCAGACGTAGAGAAGAAAGTTTTTTCCTTAGTTAAAGTTGTGGCTCATTTCAAAACTTATATCTTGTCATCTCATGCCATATCATATGTTCCTACTTCTCTAGTAAAATTGCTCCTCAGCCAACAATTGAGAGAAGGGAAATGGGAAATTTGGTTGGCAAAAATTCAAGAATATGTCCTTGAGATTACGCTATCGAAAGCAGTCAAAGGACATGGGTTGTGCAAACTTATGGCAGGGAATAATTCATTAAATGGGGTTATATCAATTTCAACAAGATATTTTTCATCCATGACAAAATGGTATAAGGATATCATTTTCTATTTAAAATATGGTCAATTCTCAAATGGCATGTCTCCAAAAGAAAGAAAGGCACTAAATATGAAAGCAAACAAATATGCACTTGATGTTGAAATACCTTTTCGAAGAAATTTTGATGGTATGTTGCTAAGATACATTGATTCAGAGAAAGCCAAAAAGGTGATTGTTGAATTTCATGATGGAATTTGCAGAGTAAACTTTGCACCTATATCTACAATACATATAAATATGAGAGTGGGCTATTATTGGCCAACCAATTTTAAAGACTCATATAAAAAGATCATAAAGTGTGTTTCTTGCCAAAGATTTTCTGGGAAAATGAAAAGAGAAACAATGTTGTTGCATTCTATAATTGTTGAAGAACATTTTGTGCAGTGGGGACTTGATGTTATTGGCCCAATTAATCCTAAGTCTAGCAAAGGCCATTCTTATATTCTTACTTTAACTGACTATTTTACAAAATGGCAAGAAGTTGTAGCCCTCAAGAAGGATTATTCTGATGAACTTATAAATTTCCTCAAAGAGAATATTTTATCAAGATTTGGAGTTCTAAAGAATTTTATCACAGACAATGGATCAATATTTATTGGGTAAAAATTTACCAAATTTTATGGGGAATTTGGTATTATAATGGGACAATTCTCAAACTATTATCCTCAAGGAAATGGTTTAGCTAAGTCTTCAAATAAGACTTTGATATAAATCCTCAATAAAACAATTGATCTCAAATAAAGAAAATGGGATTTGAAATTGATAGATGCATTATGGGCAAGAATATTGACACCAAAGGATAGCACTGGAATATCTCCATATACATTGGTGTATGGAAAATAAACGAGATTTCCTATTAATTAGAAACTAAATGCTTTGACATATGATGTAAATATTGAAGATGTAGAGGAATTTTATCCTTTACATAGAAGATATAATCAGTTGATGAAATTGGAAGAATAGCGAGATCAAGAATTAAAGAAAATGAATCATAGACAACAGGCCATTAGGAAATATTTTGATCAGGGAGCAAAAACAAAATATTTTCAAACGGGACAGCTAATATTATTATGGAACAAAGCCAAGGAAAAGCATTCTCTACATACAAAATTTGAAGCAATGTGGATTGGCCCTTCTACTATTGAAAACGTTTTGGGTTATAATTCTTATTTGCTCAGGGATATGAAGGGAACACTTCAGATGTTTCCAATCAATAGAAAACATCTTAAAAGTTTTTTCTCTTGATCAATCTTGCTCTCATCTGTACATAGTTTGTTTTCTTTTCATGTACATATTTTGCAACTCTTTATATTCAAATCTCTTTCCTCATATTGACTCCATGCCCAATACTTGAGATTATGGATTCTCGAGACCCACCAAGCGTCACCGCCTCACATTTGGATCCAGATGTTGATCTCTATAAAGGTTAATACCTTTTTCCATCTATCTTTTCTTTTACTCAGAAAAAATGTGTCCATGGCAGGTTCATGATCAATCTCTATCAAGTTTCGCCTTACTCAAAATACACTTTCATTCTCCGCCATATCCCAATTGCACCAATAATTAGTCTTATTCTTAGGCTCTTCATGGAATGGTGGTACAGGGGTTGGTCTCACTATTTTCACTCAGTTTCATTCCTCTTCCGCCACCAAAATCCACTCCCTATTTTGTGATCCCCATATCGCATATACTTAGAATTTTTCCGAGTTCCTTTTCCACTGTGGGTTTGAAGAACTCCTTTGATTCACTTGCTTGTCATGACCAACTGATCTATAATACTTACTCACTTTCAAGATATGCTCTTAACTTTCTAGATATCCCAACACTTAACCAATTTTCTATGTTACCGTGGGTTTGCGGGTCATTAAAACTTTGCAATCTTCTTCTCTCTGAGTCTGACTGATAAAGTCCTATACTTAACCATTTTTTATTTTCTACCCTGGGTTCATCTTATCCCTACTATATCTTTATATCCAAGTTTATCCTCCACTGAAATACATCTATTACCTTGTCACTTTCCCCAAGACATATTTACTACTAATTACGAAGGATAACAACAAATTAAATATTGAAAAGGTTGTTATTAATGGAAGACTTCTCAGGGTAATTATCCATTTAGTTCACATTAATCCTTCCATTGAAAAAAGAGATATGAGTTATATTATCAAAAAATAATTTACTTTGAAGTTAGCGTCCTAAAGTGACTATACAAGAGTCCAACAACTTGATCAAAATGACTATGAGAAAAAGCGAAGAATTCTGCGAGGATACTCTGAATTTATTTGGATGAGAGGACCAAAGGTTCTAGTAGTCGAGATCCTATTGGTATTATTCAAAATTTTCATTACCAAAAAGGAATGAAAATAGAGTTTGGACATCAACAATTGCCTTAGTTGGATGCATACCCGAGGCCTTTGATTCAAGAGAAATAGTTTCCCGGTGTGTTGAAAAATTTGATAAAAATTGGAGGACGATTCAACTTCAAGGTGATTCTCATGTTTCTTTATCACCATCAGTTTTCAAAAGAATGTTAAAGATTCCATATCCAATGATCACATTCAAGGGAGACGAGGCCATAAATTTCTTGAAGGAGAGAGACAGTGGACTAGAACTCCTGCAAGAATATCTTGAAGATCCTGCAACAATGTCAGAGGACTTATCAAAAATTCAGGTATGTTTACTTAAAATTTCATATCGAGATATAGCATGGATTTTCGCAAGAGTTGCAGGTCAAGAATACACGAGGGAAAAAGAATTGTTTAACTAATAATTCTGATGATGGAGGCGACAAAAAAACTCCAAAGGGAAAGTTGGAGCGGTCTCATAAACTCCAGGTTAAAAGAAAAAGAAAAATTCTCAACAAGAGGCAGAACAACACGTACCTGAGAATGAGATTATCCTTGAAGATATGGACCTAGATGTTGACATCGAGAATATATAATTTCATGATGATGAGTAGACATTGCAAGAAAGGAAATTGCAGCTGAAATTGCAATTCAAGAACAAGTCTTTTCATAAGAGGAATCCTTCACTGTGCAGAATGCCTTATTTGATAAAAGTTCCAAAATTTTAATTTTTGAAATACTTAATTCAAAAAATAAAAGAATTCAAGTAAAATCTCATTCAGAGTTAGATCTCAGCGACATACCACCTTCCAGAATTGCCAGAATTTACAAAGATACAGGCAATGCTTTAGAAATGTTAGTGGATGATATTGAAGTTGAAAATATCATGCTTAAAGAAAGGGTTTGGGAATTAGAGTATACTCTAATTCCACCCCCTATATTTGTTGATGTTTTGGTATCTACAGGAGGTATTAACCTCCACATTAGAATAGAATATTTTGGAAGCAAGTGAACCATTAAACAAATGTGTGGAAACCCTAGAAGACAATTCGGCCTAGCAGAATAAATAATATTATAACATTATCTTCCAGAAAGACAAGTCGGCTCCATAGGAAAAAGATAAACAGAAAATATAATTACCAAAAAATCAGGTCGGCCCAGCCAGAAAAGTCACTAGATAGATTAATATAAATAGAGGAAATTTTAGCTCATTTTCATACCCAGTCAGAGCGCAAGTCTTGTGGAGAGCTCCAGTTGCAGCTACAAGGAGGAATAAGGGTGTATGGTCATATGTTGGTCTCGGTCTCTCTCTAGCGCTATCAAGTGATATTCTTGGTGATTCTCTTGGTGATATTATTGGTGATTCTCTTGGTGACATTCTTGGTGATACTCTTGGTGATATTCTTGCTAAGTATGGCGCAAGTTTGAGAAAGTAGTGCAGCTACAGCTTTTACAGTTGTGTATGGTACCTTTTTTGTGGTTATGGAGACTCTCTCTCTTATGCACTACCCTTGGAGAAGGAGCGCTCTATTTATCTTGAGTTTTTGTTGTAGTTAGTAGCTAGGGTTTATCTATTCATTCTAGTGTAGGGTTGTCCGAATTATTCTAAGTAAAGTTTAGGGTGATCGGGGGTGGCCTTATGCCTATGGTTTGGTGAAAATGATGTGGCATTGTCTATGGTTGAACAAGCATACCAAAATTTTAACACCATATCAGAGTTGGTTTCCTTCATAACAGTATAACTACTAGAAGGAAGATCCTCAGTTTCCCCCATTGCACTTACTAAACTCATAAAGAAGGTCAAATAAGTAGGGAACATCTCTTCCCTGGATCAGATCTGCAAATTTATGAAGTTGAGAAATTAGGGTTTCCTCATAAAACCCTAGGTTTGTAGTGCTAGTTCCTTCGTGCAGTTGCAGTGCTAGTTGCAGTTCCAGTTGCAACACCAGTTGTAGTTCCAGCACCAGTTGCAGTGAAATTATTGTGAAGTATTGGGACTAGTTTTAGGTTGTCCTAGTGGGGCTTACCCTAGCACATCTCCAGCTATCTCCAGACTGCAAGTTGAAGCACCTTGAAATGTTTGGGTTCGTCATTGCTTACCAATGTTTTCAGATGGTGACACTACCTATCGATGTTGTCAGAGGTATGTACTTGTATATGTTTAAATTGTATCATTATCTTAAGGGTATTTGTAGGAGAAGGGATATTTTTTTCCAAACAACAATCATAGATCCAGAGGGATCTCAAAACCAGCACATTCAGAGGAACAATGTGTTATCACACTAAGTCGCCTTGGGTCTCTTAGTTTGTTTTTGTTAAAAAGAAAAATTAAAAAACCTTAGATTCTTATTTTCTCTTTAAAATAAATTTCTCATCCCTTAAATGTTATTTATGATAGGACCCCTTAGGATGACTAAACCTTTGAGTCATAGCTCATGTGTTGATCCACAATTCAATTTTTGGTCCTTAAACCCTTATGAGATCATGGTCTATTCTTTATGTCCCCTCTCGTGATTCATCCCTAAGTTGATACCTCCCATGACCAGAATAATGTGACACACCTCTCTCCTCACTCATGACCTCGCATGCATACCTCATCATCCCCACTCACCTGTCCAATCATTTTTTTTTTTTTGAGAGCGTTTCCCACTCAGCAGGCAATTCTATAGTGCCTATCATGTTTATCACTCATCCACTCCAAGTCATGATTGCCATGACTGATACCTTAACCCTTGTTTTCAGTTCCAGAAGTCGGTTGAAATTCTTTCAAAATGTCTTGTGTCTATGATCCTTGGTAACGGTTTCTAAATTTGAAAAGTTCAGCAGTGATGCGCTACATAAGTTTGCCAGTTCAGATCAGATGATCGCATGTCAACTAAATCTAAGGCTGTGAGAGATTTCAAGGCCGAAGTTTCCTCAATCTCATCCTAAGATCACGCTGAGGAGCTCAACAGATTTCGACTTCACAGGTATCCTGTGCAACCTCCTTCGCATATTAATTTTCATTGGAGATTTGTGCTCAGGTTTCAGTTTGTTAAGCTTGCAGGGTAGTATGGGAGCCATATTTTCATTCCTATAAACATCATCGCTCATATCCATAGTCTGATTATTGTTGTTAGTCATAGCCTTTGAAATTCATAGACCTGCAATAGCCTATCCTATGTTTATGTGTTGCACTACGCAGAGACGTTGCTCAAACCTCTCTGATTATTCTTTGCTTCTTTTCATCCTGTACGAAGAGTCATTTTGGAATTACTTCCTCGTAGTATACACTCTAAAAACCTATATAAGCCTGAATCTCCATTTCTCATAGGCAAGTTCATTTTCTAAGAACTGTTAATTTGGAGGGCCATCCATGTGCATTTGAGACTTGAATTGAAGTTTTTTGGTCAATAGCATCCCTTACAACCTCTTAAGAACCCTCTTTTTGAGTCATGGAGACCCCTCAGTCGAAGAAAGCACACAAAGGTGGAAATATAGTTCGAACAAAACCTGTGGACATGCGCCTTTTTGACATAGAACCCATGGCAAGGGAAATGTTTCGAAGAGCAGGATGCCTCTCTTTCTGTCAGAACATGCAGAGAGGCCACTCAGAAGTAGCAAAACAATTTGCACTAAATTTTGATGGCAAGAAAACCAGAGTTGGAGATTTGGAATTTGAGGTGACTGAAGCCTCCATCTCAGCTGCAACAGGGATCCCCATCTCAGGAGAAAATTTGTTCAAGGCCATGGTATTGAGTTCACCTTTTGTTAAAGATATTTTCAAGCATGAATACCAACCCAATGATTTATCTAAGAGTGTGCCAAGGAATCAATTGATTGACCAGTTTGACAAAATGTTGAAAATCATATAGAGATATTTTAGTTGTGAAGGGAGATTTAACACCTTGTATCATTACCAAATAAGGTTGTTGTTGCATTTTACTGGTAAAGTTCATATGAATATTCCATATTACCTGCTGAGAAGTATAGGTAAAATGGCATATAGGGTGCAATCCAAATCCAAGGATGTGGACTCCAGTCTTTTCCACTCTGGACTTATCAGGATGCTTGTCTCTGAACAGTTCGGAAAGAAAGAGATCTCCTGGGAGAATTTTTCGGTCACTTCTCACTTCAAGATGGACCCAACACCTACCCCCCAATCATAGATTGCGGGCTCTTCATCACCTACCAGTACTAAAATAGGGATCAGCAAGAAGAGAAAGGGCAGAGCCCCTATTTAATAGATCAATAAGCAGGTCAGGGAAGCTAAGGAGGAAGTATGTCCTTCCCCACATAGATATTTCTCACCACCATCTCCACTAGGGTTAGAAGAAGTTCCATCTTCTACCAAGGTGACATAAAAAAAAGGGAAGAAGCTTCTCTTTCCCTCTCCTCCTCTAGCATTTGAAATCAAAGGTAAAATACCTTTCACTAGGTCATCAATTCCTAAGGGAGATTTCAAAGGACAACCTTTACTAGAAACCCCTATACATAAGAAGAAAGGGAAAGGAATTGAAAAAGATGTAGAAGAGAAACAAGAAACCCCTGTACAAAAAATCAAGGGTAAAGGTACCAAAATACCTTTGGAGAGGGAAGATGAAATCCCTGTGAAGGATTGTAAAAAACCTATGAAGAATAAAGAAAAGGTTGTTGTGCAAGAGAAGAAACATAAAGGAAAAGGTTTTGAGAAGGCAAATGAAACTTGCAAGGAAACTCCGGTACAGATGGAAGAAAAGGACGAGAAGAATCCTGCTGAGACTGCACATGTTCCCAACTCCCTTGGCGATTAGACCTTCAAGAGACTCATAAGACAGCTTAAGGAATCAAGAAAGGAAGTGGCCCAATTGAAAAGGGAAACCATATCTGAGAGAGCCAAGATGACAGAGCTTATAGAGGGCTACAGTGATACTCTTGACTTAGAAAAATTTGTATCAAGAAGGGTTCAACCCCTTCATAGGAAGCTCCAGAACCTCTATAGGTAGAACAGGGGTTTCCAAGCTCAAAACAGGAAGTTAAAGGAAGAACTGAAGCATTTCCAAGATGAAGTAACCCAAAATAATTTACAAGTATTGGTTGAGGTTGCCATTGAAGATGACAAACCAGTAGCTAAGGAGAGCACAACTATATTGAAGAATCCTACTAGTTCTAACAAGAAGAAGTCTACTGAGTTAGTTGGAGACACTCTTTCCACCAGAAAGAGTGTGAGGCTAAGTGTTAAAATGACAAAGTAGTTGGTAGTGGTAAACACCATTTTTTAGAGTTGTTCCTTCTTGGGAAGGTTAACTAATATGCACATACTAAGTTTTTCCACCTATACATGCTTCTATGTGTTTAGCTATATGAATTTTGGAATTTTTTGCTAAGTGCTAGATTCACTCAGTGGTTAAAGAACCTAAGTAAATTGATTTTTCATCATGGAAGGACACAAACAGTTCTACACATGTTCAGGAGTCAAAGACGCTGAATTTTTGGAATAGATACCGAAACCCTTATGCAGACGCAGCGTAGGTGGTGTTGCGTAATATTTTACAGAACACGGAATTGTCCCACAGGCACTACCCACAAGCGTTACTCACAGGCGCTGCGTAATATCTTATAGAGAGCAGGTTCACACACAGGCGCTACTCAATTCTGCAACAGAGGAAAAATGTAGTCGCAGATATGCAACACAGTGGCATTACCCACAGGTGCTACCTTCTCTCCTTGTTCCATTTTAGGGGGCGCTACACAGAATTGCTACCCAAGGGAGTAGCCAACAAACACCAGGGATCTAGGAAGACTAAGCCAACAGTTTTGGATAAGTTAATGATGGAATAAATGACAGAAGTAGAAGTTGGCATGCAGAGGAAAACTACAAGCTCCAAAGGGACACATGGAAAAATAGGAGTTGAGCAGCAAAAGGGGATCAAAGTAGTTAGAAGCATGATTGGGTTTAGTCACCAACACTTTCTTGTTTTATAGCATAGGTTGTTATCTTAGTTGTTAGAATAAATAATTTTTTTGAGATTTTTAAGGAAAAGAGGTCAGCTCGTACCTCCAACTGTTGCCTCCCTTTCTTGTTATAAATAGACAGATGAATTGGTTTAATGGGTTCGGATGGTAGAGCAAGGCTCCCACGAAACTGTAATATTTTTGATAAAGTGACTGTGATCTAGTATGTACTGGACTTAAGACTTTTTCACTAATAGAAATCAACTCCTATTTCAAACTATTTGCTTCTAATGTTAAATGTTCATATTTGAATGCTTCATATGGATGACTTTGGTAATGATATGATGGATGTTTGATCATTTTATTTTCATGGTGTTTATTTATCTCCTTAGTTTCTAATTTCAAGAAGATCTTGTTTTAAGAAACTTTCTTCCTTTGGGATTTTGTGGACCTGATGTTTGCAGTAGCTCTTGCATTCCTCTCATTCAAGTCTTATTTCTATCCACATTTACTCCCAAACTACTGGTTGAAATTAGTCAAGACCTTATTTGATGTTACATGTTAGCCCTGTTTCTGAGTGAGGATATTATCATTTCGAGTTTTTCCATTCGACCTTTCAAAAAACACTCATACTTTCACATATCATCTGATGGGTATTGGGCTTACCTTCCTTGAAATCAGAAGGTGACTCCTAGTGCTAACATTTTTGGCGTCGTTGTCAGGGAACGATTTGAAGACTTTTCCCTGGGATAGAACGACAATGCTTACTAGCTCTCAAGGTGCATTGGGACTTAGTATTTTGAAGATTGCATCTTGCACTTGGTGACTCCATTGATCCAGCTCCATCGCCTAAAGGCAGACATACAAGATCAAATCCATATTTACCTTTGGTTCCACCTGAAGTTGACCCAGAGAAGATAATCAAGAAGGGAAAACCTTCTATAAAAGGTTTTTCTATTGCTACTACAAGTGCTTCTGGTCAGTTGCCTTATTCCACTCTTGATACTACAGTTGTTTTATCAAGTAAGCTTCCTTTATCTTCTGCTGAAGTATCTAAAAAGCTATATTTTGAAGAGTTTCCTGGTGAATACTCTGCCTTTGAAACTGAATTGAAAGAAGAAAACATTGATATATTCTCCTCCCCTGATATTGAGAAGTGTTTTAGTCTTGATAGTTTTAAAGATTTCCCTGTCTTAGGTTTTGCTACACCTCTCTCTATTAAAACTTTGGCTGCCAAAGAAGTAGGAACTTCATCTCCTTCTCAGACCTTACCATCCTCTTCCAAGACTCCACCCGTTGTCATGAAGACTGAAATCTCCCCTTTATCCTTTTCTCCTTCTCCTAATCTGCACACAACCTGATCTCCTTCTCCTTCTTGTTCACCTAGAATCCAAAATCAAATGGCAGTTTTTAACCCCCCTGCAAATAGGATGGATGCCATAGTGGCTGCAAGATATGCTCCTCTAGTCTTTCCTCAGCCAATGAATGCTCTTCCCCCTAGAGATTGTTTGAAATACATGCCCAAGTTTATTGGAGAAGAAGATATAATAGCTTAGGAACATCTTGTTGCTTTCTAAAGCTATGCAGATAACCAAAATATTGAAAATGAAGATGTTTGGATGAGGGTTTTCATCCAAATCTTTTTTAGTGAAGCTAGGAAGTGGTTTAGGGGTTTGGCCCCTAGATCCATCACAGGTATTGAGGCATTGGATGAAGCCTTCTTGAGGCACTGGGGTGACAAAAAGGATTTTATGTATTATATCACTGAATTTGGATCTTTGAGAAGGAAAGAAGGAGAGTTTGTCTCTGAATTTTCTAAAAGGTTTAAGAAAATGTACAAGAAGATCCCTGATGAGATCAAACCCACCGAAACCATGGAAAAAATCACTTATGCTAGTGCTTTTGACTCTGAGTTTTTCCTTCTATTGAGAGAGAGAAGGTCACCTTCCTTAGTTCAGATGCAGGATGTTGCCTTAGAGGTAGAATCCAGCATAATTGCTTCAGATAATCTCAGGGGAAAATCTAACAGAGATAGGAGGAAAAGCAGAGCTAAAGCTTCCACTTCTGACTCTCATGTTGTTCATTCACGAGTAGATTAGTTGACCAAATTAGTAAAATCCCTTTCTACTGAGATCGAGAAGTTAAAATCAAAAGGAAGACAGCCATATAGAAATGATCAAAACACTGAAAATAGAGGTAATTTTAGGAGACCCAACAATGCTCCCCAAATCCTTCCTACAGATCCCAGAAATAGAGAGAGAGATGATAAGAGGATTCAAGCTCCTTTTCAGAATAATCTGGTTGTTGATGAAGAAGAAGAGGAGGTAGAGGTTGATCCTGAGATCCATTGTTTAGGTTATTCATCCCCATCCCCACAGTTGACTCAATCCTCTTATGAGCAATCTTTAATGGATATTCAAATCAATGAGTTAAGCAAGGGAGAACAAACGAAGGAAAATTCTAGTAGATATAATCTAAGATCTAAGAAGAATGAAGAAAAAAGTGTTGCCCCTAATCAGCCTGTTCAGAAAGAAGATTCTTCCAAGACTGTGACAGTGAGTAGCAAGGAAAAAGATTCTCAAAACCCACAACTTCTGATCAGAAATCCTCCTCCTGAAACCAAAGAGATTTTGAAGCCTTCCCCCTCCTTTAGTTTTGAGAATGAGATCCAGAAAATTAAGATCCCTATACCATTTTTGGAATTGATAAAAAATGAAGAATTTAAAAAATATCTGACCAAAATGTTACAGCCCGATGCCTCTCCTAATTCCACTGATTCAATAAATATGCAAGATGAAAAACCATCTGTGATTTTAGGCCCTTTGACAGAAGACAGAGATGACTCATCCCCTCTCTTCTATACTTCTCTCAATATTCATGACAAGGTGTTGCATAACTATCTTTTGGATTCAGGGGCCTCCCATAATCTTATGCCAAAATCTGTTATGGATGAACTTGGAATGGAAATCGCCAAAACCTATCATGACTTATATTCTTTCGACTCTAGGAAAGTAAAATGTATGGGGGTCATTAAGGATATGTTTGTGACTCTATTTCAGATTCCCATGAAAAGTATATGTATGGATGTTGTGGTGGCTAATGTTCCTCCCAAGTTTGGCATGCTCTTGTCAAGGTCTTGCATAAAAAGACTTGGAGGAACCTTGCAGATGGATCTCTCATATGCAACTATCTCGGTGTTTGGTGGGGAGCATAAAATACTTTAAAGAGAAGCCCAGTTGGCTTACATTATTAGTGATGAAGCAAATCTTGCTAATCATCCTGTTTTTTCTCTTGATATTGATTTGGGGTCCAGCATTTTGCAGCTCACTGATGCTTCTGAAACTCCTCTTGAAATAAGAAAAAAGTATGCCACCTTGTCTGAAGAACCTCCTGTAACCAATTTTGTTTGGAAGATGTTATTTGATGGAGACTCTTCTAAGGAAGGTGTCGGTGTTGGAGTGCTCTTTGTCTCACCAACTTAGGAAACCATATCTTTGTAATACAAACTAGAATTTTAAACTACCAACAATGTGGCAGAGTATGAAGCTCTTGTTTTGGGCTTCAGAGCTGCAGAGGATATGGGGATTAAAAAATTGTCAGTATTTGGAGATGTTGAATTGATAGTCCATCAAACCAAAAATCTTTGCCAAACTAAGCACCCTAAGCTTAGATCTTATAGAAATGAAGTATGGGACCTAGTGGAGAATTTTTTCTCTGAGTATGACATCTCTTTTATTCCACGAGAAGAGAATTTTGTGGCTGATTCTTTTGCTGTATCAGCAAGCAATTTGAGGATACCCATACCGCCAAAACTCAAGTATGATGTAGAAGTCAAATACAGGCCCTCTATACTGGACAATGTCAAATATTGGAAGGTGTTTGAAGATGATTTAGAACTTAAAAAATTTCTTGAGTCTATTGATGAATTTGTTGCATTACACATTGATCAAGATATTGATTCTAAAATTACTCCACATGTTGATGTTTTCCTTAACAGAATTGCTAATCATCATATCGTGCAACTACCTAGAAACCATATTCCAAAAGGACTAGTTCCTTTGGAAAAATTATTTGATGAAAATGATGTGGTAGTAAAAGGGAAAGTGTCTACTGATGACGCTGATATAACTAAGTGCAATTTGGGAACAGAGAAGGATCCAAAATATGTCAAGTTGTCAAGCACCCTATCAAGAGAGCAGAGGGATGAATATGTCAAATTGTTGAAGGAGTTTGTTGATGTATTCACATGGACTTATGAAGATCTTCGAACTTATGACACAAACATTATAGAGCACAAGATTCCATTAAAAGAAGAGACTAAGCCCTTCAGGCAAAAGTTGAGGAAAATCAATCCTATGTTACTACCTGTCATGGAGAAGGAGGTAAAAAATATTTTAGATGCAAAAATTATTGTTCCTTTGAGATATTCTAACTGGGTGGCTAATTTGGTCCTCGTGAGGAAAAAGAATGGAGAAATCAGACTCTGTGTCGATTTCCAGAATCTGAACAGAAGCTCTAAAAAGGATAATTACCCTTTTCCCAAGATGGAGCATATATTACAAAGGGTGACAGGTGCATCTCAGATGTCTATGGTTGATGGTTTTTCTAGCTACAACCAGATTTCTGTTTTTCCATAGGATAGAGAGAAGACGGCTTTTACCACTCCTTGGGGTACATTCATGTACACCAATATTCCCTTTGGTTTGATGAACGCGGGGACGACCTTTCAGCGAGCTATGGACATAAAATTTATTGGAGAGAAGGACAAGTTTGTTGTTATCTACTTAGATGACACAACCGTGTTCTCTCAATATGATGAAGAGCACTGTGATCATTTAAGAAAGATTTTCTTAAAATGCAGAAAATTTGGCCTCTCTTTGAATCCGAAAAAGTCATTGTTCGTCATGAAAGAAGGAAAATTATTGGGGCATATTGTGTCAGCTGAAGGAGTGAGGATTGATTCCAGCAGGGTTGAAGCCATACTAACCTTAGCACTGCCTAGATATAAAAAGGAGGTTCAATCTTTTCTAGGAAAGGTTAATTTCTTGAGAAGGTTTGTGTCAAATTTTGTTGAGTTGCTTAAGTATATCACAGCCATGTTGAGGAAAGATAATGAAATCAAGTGGAATGTTGAGGCTCATAGTTCTTTTGATCAAATAAAGAAAGCTTTGACGGAAGCCCCAATCCTAGTCAGCCTAGACTACTCCAAGGACTTTCTTATTTTTTCTTTTTCCTCTTTTGATACAGTAGCAGCAGTTTTGTTGCAGAAGAACTCTGAAGGCTTAGAGCAGCCCATTATCTTTTTCAGCTGAGCTTTGGGAGATGTAGAATTAAAATATGACATCATGGATAAGAAAGCATATGCACTGGTTAAAGCTCTTAAGTCCTTCAAAGTTTATGTGCTGCATTCAAGAGTTATTTCTTATGTTCCATCAGTTGTTGTAAAATAAATTCTTATTCAGACTGATATTGACGGAAAATGCAGCAAATGGATTGTTAAGATCCTTGAATTTGATTTAGAAATCAGGCCTACCAAATTGGTCAAGGGCCAGGGTTTAGCCAAGTTGTTGGCTAAATCAAATTGCTCAGCATTGGGAGTAAATTTCATTGTCTCATGTTCAGAAAAGAAATAGACTGAATTAAACAACAGAGGTGCTCAAGCCATCCTTGCATTGGCAAATTGCAGTTGGTACAAGGACATTATATTTTTCTTATAGAATCTACAACCTCCAAGTGGTATGGAAAAGAACAAGGGGAGAGCATTAAAACTCAAATCGATAAAGTATTGCTTGGTTGATCAAATTTTGTATTGGAAGGATCCATTGGGAGTGTTGTTGAGATGCCTAGACCCGCAAGAGGCCCAAAGGATTATGTTTGATTTCCATGACAGTTTGTGTGGGGGGCATCATTTTTGGAGGACTACTACCTACAAGATTTTCATGGCTGGGTACTTTTGGCCTATTCTATTCACAGATGTTTTTGCTCATATCAGAGCATGTGTTAAATGTCAGAAATTTTCTGGAAAGCAGCAGCTTAAGTCTTTTTCATTAAAGCCTGTAGCAGTTTCAGGACCTTTTCAACAATGGGGCTTAGATTTTATCGGGGAAATTCATCCTACTTCCAGTGGACAACATAGATGGATCTTGACTACCACAGATTACTTCACTAAGTGGATAGAGGCTATCCCTACTAGGAATGATTCTCACAAGGTGATCATTGGTTTCCTTGAAGACATTATAGCGAGGTTTGGTTGTCCGAACAGAATTTTCACTGAAAATGTTGCATCTTTCAAGGATAATCCATTAATTCAGTTTTGTGAACAATATGGGGTCACATTGATTCATTCAACCCCTTATTACCCACAGGGAAATGGGCTTGCAGAATCCTCAAACAAAAGCCTTATAAAGATTGTTAAGAAGTTGTTGGAGGATAACAAAAAGGCATGGGATTCAAAACTCAAGTTTTCTTTGTGGGCTGACAGAGTGACAACAAAGAGGGCCTTGGGCCTTTCTCCTTTCCAATTGGTATATGGATTTGAGGTCGTTTTCCCCTCTCAACTCACCTTGCCTGTGGAAAAATTCTTCCAAGATTATCAAGGTGAGCCGGATGATATGATCAGGAGGATTCAGCAATTGGTTGAAGTGCAGCAGACCCAGGAGTAGCTGGTAGATAAAGCATATGATCATCAACTAAATATCAAGCAGGCATTCAACAAGAAGGTGAAAAAAGAGGATGTCCAATTGGGCGATCTAGTGCTCAAGTGGGATGCACCGAGGCAGGATAAAGGCAAGCACGATAAATTTGAATCTTTATGGATTGGTCCTTTAAAAATCTCTGAGGTATTCCCTTATAACACTTTCAAGTTACAGAATATGGAGAATGAAGAGTTTTTTGGTGGCCCTGTAATTGGGCATTTCCTGAAAAAGTACTTTGCTTGAGCCTGGAGTGGCTCTTTACATCATTGTAAATATCATTTTTTTTTATTTTTGTGTTCCAATAACTGACCCCATAGCCCTAGGATAAGGCACTGAATCTACTCATTATTGGCATCCCGCAGGGGGCATGCCATCTCCTGTGGAGCCAATGTTATCACACTAAGTCACCTTGGGTTTCTTAGTTTGTTTTTGTTAAAAAGAAAAATTAAAAAACCTTAGATTCTTATTTTCTCTTTAAAATAAATTTATCATCCCTTAAATGTTATTTATGATAGGACCCCTTAGGATGACTAAACCTTTGAGTCATAGCTCATGTGTTGATCCACAATTCAATTTTTGGTCCTTAAACCCTTATGAGCTCATGGTCTATTCTTTATGTCCCTTCTCGTGATTCATCCCCAGGTTGTTACCTCCATGACCAGGATGATGTGAGACACCTCTCTCCTCACTCATGACCTCGCATGCATACCTCATCATCCCCACTCACTTGTCCAATCATTTGTTTTTTTTGATTTGGAGCACTACCCACTCAGCAGGAATTTCCATAGCGCATGTCACGTTTATCATTCATCCACTCCAAGTCGTGATTTCCACGACTGATACCTTAACCGTTGTTTTCAGTGCTAGAAGTCGGTTGAAATGCTTTCAAAAGATCTTTCATTTATGATCCTTGGTAACAGTTTCTAAATTTGAAAAGTTCAGCAGTGATGTGTTGCGTAAGTTTGCCAGTTCATATCAGACGATCGCATGTCAACTAAATCTGAGGCTGTGAGATATTTCAGGGCCAAAGTTTCCTCAATCTCATCCTAAGATCGCGCTGAGGAGCTCAACAGATGTCAACTTCACAGGTATCCTTTGCAACCTCCTTCGCATATTAATTTTCATAGGATATTTGTGCTCGGGTTTCAGTTTTTTAAGCTTGCAGGGTAGTATGGGAGCCATATTTTCATTCCTATAAACATCATCGCTCATATCCATAGTCTGATTATTGTTGTTATTCATAGCCTTTGAAAGTCACAAGCCTGCAATAGCCTATCCTCTGTGTATGTGTTGCGCTATGCAGAGACGCTTCTCAAACCTCTCTGATTATTCTTTACTTCTTTTCATCCTATAAGAAGAGTCATTTTGGAATTAATTCCTCATAGTCTACACTCTGAAAACCTGTATAAGCCTGAAGGTCCATTTCTCATAGCCAGGTTCATTTTCTAAGCACTGTTAATTTGGAGGGCCATCCTTGTGCATTTGAGACTTGAATTGAAGTTTTCTGGTCAATAGCATCCCTTACAGCCTCTTAAGAACCCTCTTTCTGAGTCATGGAGACCCTTCAATAGAAGAAAGCACACAAAGGTGGCAAGATAGTTCGAACAGAACATGTGGACATGCACCTTTTTGACACAGAACCCATGGCAAGGGAAATGTTTCGAAGAGCAGGATGCCTCTCTTTCTGCCAGAACATGCAGAGATGCCACTCAGAAGTAGCAAAAAAATTTGCACTAAATTTTGATGGTAAGAAAACCAGAGTTGGAGATTTGGAATTTGAGGTGACTGAAGCCTCCATCTCAGCTGCAACAGGGATCCCCATTTCAAGATAAAATTGTTTCAAGGCCATGGTATTGAGTTCACCTTTCGTTAAAGATATTTTCAAGCCTGAATACCAAGCCAATGATTTATCTAAGAGTGTGCTAAGGAATCAGTTGATTAACCAATTTGACAGAATGTTGAAAATCATACAGAGATATTTTATTTGTGAAGGGAGATTTAACACCCTGTATCATTACCACATAAGGTTGTTGTTGCATTTTACTGGTAAGGTTCAGATGAATATTCCATATTACCTACTAAGAAGTATAGGTAAAATGGCAGATAGGGTGCAAGCCAAATCCAAGGATGTGGACTCCAGTCTTTTCCACTCTAGACTTATCAGGATGCTTGTCTCTGAAGAGTTCGGAAAGAAAGAGATCTCATGGGAGAATTTTTCGATCACTTCTCACTTCAAGCTGGACCCAACACCTACCCCCCAATCACAGATTGTAGGCTCTTCATCAACTACCAGAACTAAAACAGGGATCAGCAAGAAGAGAAAGGGCAGAGCCCCTGTTTCATAGATCAATAAGCAGGTCAGGGAAGTTGAGGAGGAAGTTTGTCCTTCCCCACACAGATATTTCTCACCACCACCTCCACCAGGGTTAGAATAAGTTCCATCTTCTACCAAGGTGACATCAAAAAAAGGGAAGAAGCTTCTCTTTCCCTCTCCTCCTCCAGCAGTTGAAATCAAAGGTAAAATACCTTTCACTAGGTCATCAATTCCTAAGGGGGATTTCAAAGCACAGCATTTACCAGAAACCCCTATACATAAGAAGAAAGGGAAAGGCATTGAAAAATATGTAGAAGAGAAATAAGAAACCCCTATACAGAAAATCAAGGGTAAAGGTAGCAAAAGACCTTTAGAGAGGGAAGATGAAATCCCTGTGAAGGATTGTAAAAAACCTATGAAAAATAAAGAAAATGTTGTTGTGTAAGAGAAGAAGCATAAAGGAAAAGGTTTTGAGAAGGCAGATGAAACTTGCAAGGAAACTCCAGTACAAATGGAAGAAAAGGACGAGAAGAAGCTTGTTGATACTGCACATGTTCCCAACCCCCTTGGCGATCAGACCTTCAAGAGACTCATAAGACAGCTTAAGGAATCAAGAAAGGAAGTGGCCCGATTGAAAAGGGAAACCATATCTGAGAGAGCCAAGATGACAGAGCTTATAGAGGGCTACAGTGATACTCTTGACTTAGCAAAATTTGCAGCAAGAAGGGTTCAACCCCTTCATAAGAAGCTCCAGAACCTCTACAGGCAGAACAGGGGTTTTCAGGCTCAAAACAAGAAGCTAAAGGAAGAAGTGAAGCATTTCCAAGATGAAGTAACCCAAAAGAATTTACAGGTGTTGGTTGAGGATGCCATTGAAGATGACAAACCAGTAGCTAAGGAGAACACAACTATACTAAAGAAGCATACCAATGCTAAGAAGAAGAAGTCTATTGAGTTAGTTGGAGACACTCTTTCCACCAGAAAGAGTGTGAGGCTAAGTGTTAAAATGAAAAAGTAGTTGGTAGTGGTAAGCCCCATTTTTTAGAGTTTTTCCTTCTTGGGAAGGTTAACTGATATGCACATGCTAAGTTTTTCCACCTATACAGGCTTCTATTTGTTTAGATATATGAATTTTGAATTTTTTTGCTAAGTGTTAGCTTCACTCAGTGGTAAAAGCACCTAAGTAAATTGATTTGTCATCATGGAAGGACACAAACATATATACACACATTCAGGAGTCAAAGACACTGCATTTTTGGCATAGCTACCCAAACCCTTATGCAGACGCGGCATAGGTGGCGCTGCGTAATATTTTACATAACGCAGAATTGTCCCACAGGCACTACCCATAGGCGCTACTCACAGGTGCTGTGTAATATCTTACAAAGAGCAAGTTCACACGCAAGCACTACTCAATATTGCAATAGAGGACAAATGTAGCCATAGATATGAAGCACAGTGGTGCTACCCACAGGCGCTACCTTCTCTCCTTGTTCCATTTTAGGGGGCGCTACACAGAATTGCTACCCAAGGGAGTAGCCAACAAACACCATGGATCTAGGAAGACTAAGCCAACAGTTTTGGATAAGTTAATGATGGAATAAATGACAAAAGTAGCAGTTGGCATGCAGAGGACAACTACAAGCTCCAAAGGGACACATGGCAAAACTGGAGTTGAGAAGCAAAAGAGGATCAAAGTAGTTAGAAGAATGATTGGGTTTAGGCACCAACACTTCCTTGTTTTATAGCATAGGATGTTATCTTAGTTGTTAGAATAAATAAATGTTTTGAGATTTTTAAGGAAAAGAGGCCATCTCATACCTCCAGTTGTTGCCTCCCTTTATTGTCATAAATAGACAGATGAATTACTTTAATGGGTTCGGATGGTAGAGCAAGGATCCCAAGAAACTGTAATATTTTTGATAAAGTGACAGTGATCTAGTATGTACTGGACTTAAGACTTTTTGACTAATAGAAATCAGCTCTTATTTCAGACTATTTTCTTCTAATGCTAAAATTTCATATTTGAATGCTTCACATGGATGACTGTGGTAATGATATGATGGATGTTTGATCATTTTATTGTCATGGTGTTTATTTAGCTCCTTAGTTTCTAATTTCAAGAAGATCTTGTTTTAAGAAACTTTCTTCCTTTGGGCTTTTGTGGACCTGATGTTTGCAATAGCTCTTACATTCCTCTCTTTCAAGTCTTCTTTCTAGCCACATTTACTCCCAAACGACTGGTTAAAATTATTCAAGACCTTATTTGTTGTTACATGTTAGCCCTGTTTCTGAGTGAGGATATTATCATTTCGAGTTTTTCCATTCGACCTTTCAAAAATCACTCATACTTTCACATATCATATGATGGGTACTGGGCTTACCTTCCTTGCAATCAGAAGGTGACTCCTAGTGCTAACACAATGCACTCCGGGTTTGATTGTTTTGATATGCCTCTAGTTGTTATGGCATTATTGTGATCTTGTGAACATATATGTCGCATTTTTTATCTATTGAAGTTATGATTATCATAATAATATCTCATCAAAGTATTAGATTGATTAAGGTTGATATTTTGGAATTATCTGCATTATACTCTCTAACTCATATTTATGTCAAGAAACCATATTTTCTTAATTACAGGGGACAGGTTGAAGAGAATACTTGTCATATTGACTGAAGGAGACTTGGAATAAAATCAACAAAACACGTTATTGAAGATAATACTCCAGGTTCCAGGTTTGATTGATTAAATTAATAAGTTTCCAATTTGCACATATCAACTTTGATAATTGCTACATTACTAGTTGTGAAAATAATCCTTGAAAGGTTCTATTACTGCTAGATAGCATGTGAGTACTATTGATATAAATGCTTATTGTACTTGTTTGCAAAATGAACTAACATCTCCTCTAGGAGATACTTCTTGTTTTGCTTCCAGGCAGGTCATCTTGGTAACAATATGATAATTACCATGAGATTGTCTTTTATTCTTGTTGACATAGATATGTTCTTATGAAAATGCTATTATACTTTTTTCCTCTTGTTGCTCTTGTCTCGGGTGGGTTATTTTATAAATTCCATGGAGGTTACCATGGAAGAATGATTGATCACAACACTATAAGAGTGTTGTTCCTATTATTGTATTTTTATTTTGGCTCATGTTCCAAGTAGGTCACAAGCAATAGTTCTGATAAGGAACCACTGTGATTATTGTTCTCGTTCTTGATTTTATCATTATAAGAGTATTATTCTTGTCCATTGTTTTCCCCTTTGTTGTCCTTGTTCCGGGTAGGTCATAGGTGATAACTCTAAGGGAATTTATAGTGATGGTGGCAGGAGACAACATATTATATGGTCTCTAGTTTGAGACATGGAGAAAACTATCCAGATAAGAAGTTGTATACATGACTGTATACATCCATGTACCAAAGAAGAAGAAGAAAATGAAGAAGGGTACTTTTGCGAGATACAGAGTATCTCCTATGGAGATTGATTATAAGGAGAATAAGTCTCCAAGATGACTAGAAAATTACCTCTAGTGCAATTGATCACTCTTCAGATCATCGGGAAGAGTTGGTAGAGCCAGAAGGACCTACCCAGAATCATTGCAGTAACCATGAAGAGACCAGCATGTTCCCATGACACTTTGCAAGATGCAAAGTCATATAGCATTGAAAATCCATATCATGAGGAGCAAATGGCTCCACCAGTGGTGAGGCAAGTGGCCCCACCAAGTACCAGCTCAAAAGAAGATAGAGTTAAGAAGGATTCATCCCTCACGTTCCAGTAAGAAGGGGCAGCCTCCCTAGGACCATTCATAGAATACTTCAAAATATATCATCAAATACAGAGGGAGTAGATGGCTCTGGAGATTATAGAGACTCAGATTGAGCCTGGTCTTAGAAAGAGTCAGTGGCTTAAAGACTTTCATTCAAAAATTATCCCTCCTCAAATTCAGATGGGAGAGAGAGACATCTTCTAAGATTGACAAACAGGATCCATGATTTGAGGAGGCTACATCAAATCTTCAGAGGCTTCAAGGAGATAAGAGACCTACTAGCAAGATTCCCTAGTTTTAGTGACAGAGGAGGAAGCCATTCAGAACGACTGGAATATGGATATTTTTCCTTGAGACTAGAAGGGAAGTCAGTGGTGACTTCCAAATTAATATACAAGATCAAATTTGTTGTTGATGGCAGCATTGATATGTACAAAGCATGATTTGTGTCTAGATGATTCTCCCAGCAAGAGGGAGAAGACTATGAGGAGACACTTTCTCCAGAAGTCAGAAGAAGTATACATAGAGTAGCCATAAGATACATAAGAAGGATTTGTTGGAAGATTGGTTGTTGTCATTGATGTCAACCCTAGTCATGGGTTTTGGACCAGAAGATTGATGAAGTTATTTGGACATGAAGGAAAATGAAAATGAAG
>ML797214.1:39125-56501 GCA_009831015.1 Picea engelmannii | reverse complement strand
TGGAATATAGGGTTTGTGACCAGTCCTGAAACTAGTCAAAAAACAGGTGTTCCGGGTAAAACAGTCATAACTTTTTCATACAGACTCCAAATTCAGTGGGACCACTTCCATTGGAAATAGTACGGACTTTAGTTTCTTGTGTACAAGATTCAGAATCAGATGTTAAATATTGAGCGCGGGGCATGCTGTACAAGTCGGGTCTTCTGAACAGACCATAATTGAATAAAGTTTCATTATCTCTCATATATGCTTGGGTGGAAGGAAGGGGAAAGGATAGAGTGTTCAGATATCTCTTTATATTGGAGGATTGTATCTTCCTATTGGAGGTTTATCCCTCCCTTTACATTTGGAAGCTGTAGCTACCTTTGGAAGTCATTACTTCCTTTGAACAAAAACTATTGATTATTTCTCATATATTGTGCATGGTGTATTGTGGCGTATTGGTGTAACTCTTATACTATTGTTCATTTCTCATTGGATATAATTGAATGGTTTAAGTATAAGTTGAAAAAGGTTTTAAATTGTACTTGATACTGATTCACCCCCCTCTCAGTATCAACAGGATTCTCATGTCCGAAGATTGAAGAAGGCTTTGTACGGGCCTAAGCAGGTACCCAGAGCATGATATGCCAAATCAAACAGTTTTTTGATGAGCTTGGGATTTTCCAAGAATATGTGGCAGCATGTTCAGCTTATGGTGAAGAAGTGTGGCTTCAGAAGCTTATTACAGGATTTTTTGATCTCAAGTTGGAGGTGACCTATATATTTTGTGACAACTAGAGTTGCATGAAGTCGTTAGAGAACCTCGTGGTCTATGACAGGTCAAAGCATATCGAGATCATATATTACTATATCAAGGATATGGTGTAGAATGGAGAAATGAGGCTCTAGTTTCTTGACTACAGAGGATTAGGTTGTGGATGTGTTTACCAAGATGTTGTTCAGGATGAAGTTTGAGTACTTCATGAACAAGCTTGGCGTGGTCCCTCTTCAGAGAGAGTGTTCTCATCCAACATGAAAAAGGGTTAGCACTGAGACAGGTGGAACTCATCCAGTATGAAAAAGGGTTGGCACTGAGTGTTCTCATCTAGCATGAAAAAGGGTTGGCACTGAGATGGGTGGAACTCATCCAACATGAAAAAATTTTGGGACTAAGACAGGTGGAACTCATCTAGAATGAAAAAGGGTTGGCACTGAGTGTTCTCATCCATCATGAAAAATGGTTGGAACTGAGACATGTTGAACTCATCCATCATGAAAAAGGGTTGGCATTGAGTGTTCTCATCTAGCATGAAAAAGGGTTGGCACTGAGATATGTGGATCTCGTCTAGCATGAAAAAGGGTTGGCACTGAGACCGAGGGTTCACATGATTAGGTACTGATGCATTGAAGGGTAGTGGGTGTCCTGGGGACATGTTTTACCTATTGAGTTATATACACGGACCTTGGCTTCATGGGGTGAAGTCATGTTGCACTATGGATATCCTCTGTGGATATGGTGATGCTACCTGAAGACTGGTCTGCAAAACCATGTGATTCTTTCCCGTGCCATGTGAAATGGATGGGTGTGTTTGAGACCACTACATTTAGAACATCTTAGTTAATACCTCCTTGGTTAAGAGGGAGTGTTGATGTTTTGGTAGCTACGGGAGGTATTAACCTCCACGTATAACCTATGACTTAGAATAGAATATTATGGAAGCAAGTGAACCATTAAATAGATGTGTGGAAACCCTAGAAGACAAATCTGCCTAGCAGAATAAATAATATTATAATATATCTTCCAGAAATACAAATCGAATCCAGAGGAAAAAGATAAACAGAAAATATAATTACTAAAAATTCAGGTCAGACCAGCCAGAAAAGTCGTTGGACAGATTAATATAAATAGAGGACATTTTAGCTCATTTGCATACCCAGTGAGAGCAGAAGTCTTGTGGGGAGTTGTGGTTGCAGCTACAACTACAGTTGTAAGGAGGAATAAGGGAGTATGGTCATCTCTTGGTATTGGTATCTATCTAGTTCTATCAAGTGATATTATTGGTGATTCTCTTGGTGATATTCTTGGTGATTCTATTGGTGATTCTCTTGGTGATTCTATTGGTGATTCTCTTGGTGACATTCTTGGTTATACTCTTGGTGATATTCTTGATAAGTATGGTGAAAGTTTGAGAAATTATTGCAGTTGGTGCAGTTATGTATGGTACTTTTTATGTGGATATGGAGACTCTCTCTCTTGAGTGTTACCCTTGGAGAAGGAGTGCTCTAACTGTCTTGAGTTGTTGTTGCAGTTAGCAGTTACAGTTTATCTGTTGGTTCTGGAGTAGGCTTTTTGGAATTATTCTAAGTAAAGGTTAGGGTGCTCGGGGGTGGCCTTGTGCCTATGGTTGGGTGACAATTATGTGACATTGTCTATGGTCAAATGAGCATACCAAAATTTTAACAATATTTGCTACTATGGTTTCAGTAGTCCAACTTTGAAAAGCTCTAATAAAACCCCAAAATCAAGTTTAAGCTTCAAGGGAACATCGAATCTACTTGCTACAGTTAAACATTGTATTGGAGAAAACACAAAGAAGATAATGTCTCTCATTTTAGAGCCATGGGAGTTAGCAAGAAGCTTTGTACCTTTAGGTTCCAAGATTCAAAATTTTAGAGAATATCTACATGTTGACCTAAAAAATGATGAAGGTTTTTATAAAGATCTTGTAATTACATTTTCTCTGAAAAATTCTAGTATGACTGAACTTAAGAGAAAAGAAGAAGATTTTCCATCCCCGAAACATGTAAAACAATTGAAAGCATGTTGGATAAAAATAATTAAAACTTTAAAGGAGCTATTAGATTATCTATATATTCTAGGTGTCAAAAAGGGGGAAGTTTATTTGAAGTTAGTCAAGTTAGACCTTACAGGAACTACTGGTGAAGCAAAAGTTCCCAAATTGATTTCAAACTCTATTCTCGTGACAAGGGAACAATTTGAAGAGCATGTAGAAATATTAAAGGGTATATCAATGGAGAAGTTCAATAGTATGACCGAGTATACGGAGCAAGAAATTAAAAGTTGGCTTGTAGAATATGTAAATAAAAATGAAGACATTCAAGTTACATTACAACAACTTTCAGTTGATTTTAGAGAATTTGAAAATACATTATTTGATATAATAGTCAAATAGGAGATAATCTATGCTCCTATGCACGAATACATTGAGAATTGGTTAAAGTTAGCTTTAATCAAAATTACTGAAGAGGATCTAACGGAAGCAGTTAATATCAGTCACGAAACTGCCACCAAGGATAATATAAGAGAAACATCGGCCACAAAATTATCAAGAGATTCCATCATAGTAAGTAATACAGATCATGTTCTTCCCAATTCTTTTATCTTCTTGTTCAGAAGTCATCTAGTTGTGCTTTATCTATTCCAAGAAAAACACAATTGATTCTTTGTTCTTTTCTCTTTGGCTTCCTTTCAAGTCCAGCCTTGTTCATGTTCCTATCTTTATTTTATGGTCCACAGGAGCCTAATCCCAATCCAACTTTGGTTGAATTCAATTTAATTTTTAACAATATCAAAGACTATATTATTTATGTTGGATTATTGAGAGGGGGGTGAATCAGTAATAGAGATTTTTAATCCTTTTAATCATAGTATGCAAGTGTTATTTATCTGTATGATCAATATAGCATTATCATCCAATAAGTGTAGAGTAAATAAACCATGAACAAATGAACAATCATACAGATACACGGTACACTAGTACTTTTTATGTGGAAACCCAATGTGAGAGAAAACCACAAAATGTTTTTTCTCATTTGTCTTTAAGAATTACATTCATTGGAAATGCCAACTTCCTTTGTTTTCCAGCTGGAACTAGAAGGAGGCTCTGACCCCCTATTTTCAGGCTACAACCTGGGGGAATATCCAACTCCCCAATTCTATGGCTACAACCAAAAGGAGGCTACAACCTCCTATGTTCTTTGGCTACAAACGGAAGGTGGATACAACCACCTATCCTTGCCTCGTAAAACCACCCTAAAAAATAAGTGCAAAATGTAGAAACTGAATATGTCATAGTCACAACATGTTCTGTCAAATATGTCACTGAGAAACATGTCATTGTATACTCATCAACCAATCTGATCTAATCACATATAACTCAAACACTATACCACAAGTTTGTACCTCAAACCATGTGTTAGAACCTCACCGTTAGACAACCTCTATTTGTACCAATAACTTCAGCAACATACCTCAACCAAAATCCCTCAAACATGAACCAATACTAATTTTCAGTAGATTTGCCTCAGATCAACTCTACAGCAAGCCCTAAACTTCCAAGAGGGCATCCAAAATATTTACAAGGCAAACCCTCAACCATATTCATAAATTCAACACTACACATATGAAAACCATGCCTTTTTTCTTCTTGTATTATTTTGTTGCCACGGTTTTGTTGTCGCAAATCTGCTACCACGATTTTTCTTCTGCACGTTTTCTACCGCGGTTTTTTGCTGCACTCTTCCTGAAGCGATTTTTCTGCTGCACTTTTCCTACAACGATTTTTCTGCCGCACTTTTTCTGCCGTAGTTTTCCTGCAAACATAATCTTCATTTTTTGATAACTGAAATCCTTTTGGTTTTTCAATGTAGACTTCTTCTAGTTCTCCATTTAGAAAAGTTGATTTCACATCCATCTGATACACTTTAATATTATTTGAACATGCATAAGCTAGTATCAATCTGATTGCTTCCATTCTGGAAACTGGGGCAAATTTCTCTTCAAAATCCATACCTTCAACATGTGTGTATCCTTTACATACCAATATAGCTTTGTTCCTAGAAACTTGTCCATCTTCATTCAATTTATTTCTGAAGACCCATTTTGTGTCGATCACATTCTTGTACCTTGGTCTTGGAACCAATTCCCAACTATCATTCTTCTCTATTTGATCCAATTCTTCATCCATGACCTTTATCCAGAATTTATCATTGTTGGCTTCTTCAAAATTGTTTGGTTCAATCGAATATAAGAGTGCTAGGTGCAGTTGTTCAAGTGAACAGATTCTTCTTCTAGTCTCAACTTTTGCATCTATATTCCCGATAATCTGATCCAATGGATGATTCTTCTGTATTTGTTTGCTAGGTGTCTTTGAAGGTACTTTTCATTCTTTCTCTTATAATTCTTTTTGATATTCTTCATCTTCCCCTTCTATTGCTTCTTCATCCTCTGCTTCTTCTTCGTAAACTTGTTCCATTGACTCTTTTTCTTCTTCCTTTAATTTTCATCCACCCATCTCATCAACCGTTACATTGATGCTTTCCACAAATTTGTTAAGCCTTATATTGTAACATTTTTATGCTTTCCTTTTACTTGAGTAACCAACAAGTATGCCTTTGTCTACACGAGAATCAATGTTTCCCATTCTTCCATCTTCTCTTTTGATGTAGCATTTTCTTCCAAAGACTCTAAAGTGCTTCACATTTGTTGGTATTCATTTCCATAGCTCGTAAGGATTTTTTTCACTGTTGTTCCTAAGCATTACTCTATTTTGAATGGGAATTGTTGTATGCACTGCATGTGTCCCAAAAACATCTATCAACTTGGAATCCATTAACATTTTTTGAGCCATTTTCGGTATTGTCTTGTTCTTTATTCGACGACCTCATTTTGTTGAGGTGTTCTAGCAATAGAGAATTGCCTTTTTATACCATGCTTGCTACAGAAATCAATAAATTCCTTTGAAGTAAAATCATCTCCATTATCAGATCTCAAGCATTTGATTTTTGAATCCATTTCATTTTCAACCATTTCCTTGTATACCTTGAAGTTTTCAAATGCTTCTGACTTATTCCTGAGAAAACAAACTGCAATCATTCTTGTATAATCATCAACCAATAATATAAAGTATTTATCACCTTTTAAACTCTTTGTTCTAGCTAGTCCAACTAGATCACTATGCACAATTTCTAGTGGTGTTGTCGTTGAGTACTCCTTTGATTTGAACATAGTCTTTGTTTGCTTTCCTCGTTGACAATGCTTGCATAAAGTGTTGGTTGGCTTTGTGATCTGGGGAATTTCTTTGAATGCTTCCTTTTTGCTAAATTTAATGAGGTTATAGAAGTTTATGTGACCCATTCTTTTGTGCCATAGTTGAACTTCATTTTCCTTCCCTAGACAACATTGTTCATTTCCAATTTCACTTAATACATATATGTTTCTTGAAGTTCTTACAGTTGTTGCAACCAATTTTCCTGAACCTGCTTTTCTTATCTCTCATTTCTGTCAGTCGAAGATATGCTTGTGACCTTGGTCACACATTTGACTTACACTTAGAAGATTATGTTTCATATCTTCCACTATTAGAACATTTTCTGCTTTGGTATCCTATGTTTCCAATTATGATTGTGCCCTTTCCAATGATTTTAGTTGAGTCGTCATTTCCAAAGGAGATTGATCCGTATCTTTCCTTTCTCAATGTTAGAAACATGTCTTCAACACCTATCATGTTCTTTGAGAAACCAGTGTCAACATACCAACCACATTTCTTATGCTTATCTTGTAGAGTGAGTGTGCATTCTTCATTGTCATACTGATTCTAATTTCTTATCCATGTTCTCTTATGAGGTTATTGTCTGTGACTATTGTTATTATGTTGTGATTCTTTAGGAGGGATTGTGATTCTACAATATTTGTCCATGTGTCCAAAGTTGTTGCACTTGTAGAATTACACTTCATTGCTCAATGATTCAAACATGTTGTAGTTTCTTCTCTATGTTTCACTGGACCTTCTTGGATAACCATTTTGTGTATGACTTTCAAAGTTATTTTTGTTCCTGCTATTAGCTCTGCAATTTACAACTTTATGTCCAAAGTTATTGCATGCATAACATAAACCAAAAAAGATAGTTTGATACTTGGGAGTTGAAGATCTTTTGAAAGGAGTTACTCTTTTGAATCCTTCTTCTTCCTAAGGCTTGTTTTTTTTCTGACTGTTATTGATTCTCAAATATGAATCTTCTCGGTGGAGGAGTGTCCCTGTGATCTTCCTTATAGAACTTCATATCCCCTCTGATTGTTTATGCATAAATTTTTGGATATGTTTCTTGATCTCTCATTTTGTAGCTTGATCCCTTTTCTGTCTGATCGTATCCAAGTCCGGACTTTTCATGATTAGGCCTTTGATTGGGCCTTTGATTGTTGATAATGTCATCCAAAATTTTTGAGTTGTTCTGCATATTTTTATTTTGAAGATCCTTTCTCAATGTGACAATCTTTGCTTCCAATTTTTCAATGATCATGTCTCGTTCTTCTAATTGTTCTTTGAGTGCTTCTTCAATTATTTTATCTTCTTCTATTTGAACCTTCAATTCCATGATCATATTTTCTAGTTCTTGAGTGTCTTCTTTCATGTCTAGTTTTGCTTGGAGCTTCTTGTTTTTCTTCTTTTCTCTTTTTATAACTTCTATAGCACTCAATAGTTCTTCTCGATAATCAACTTATTCCTCTTAATATTATTCTTCGGTGTCTTCTTTATTGGAATACTAATTGCCATGAACAGAACTCTTTCTGTCTCACTTTCACTGACTTCGACTTCATCAGATGAGGAGTTGTCTTCTTTGGTGCATAAACTTTTCTTGAAGAATTTATTTTTGGTTCTTTTGTATTTATATGTTTGTTTTCTATTTGAATCATCTACATCATTTCTTTTCTTTTTCTTATGAGGACATTTGTTAGCAAAATGACCAATACCATCACAATTAAAACAAATCAATGGAATCTTACCTTTATATATGTCGTCGGTTCCCTTTTTCAATCTTCTGACAAAGTTGGAAACTTCTTCATCGTCTTCCGAGATGTCACTACTTCTGCTATATTATTTTTCTTTTTTATTTCCCTTTTGCTTTAACCTTTTGGATGCTTTGAATGTTGCTTCTTTTATACCTAGATTTTCCTGTTCAGTTCCCATTTCATAGGCTGTGAAGATTCCATGTAGTTCACCCATGCTTATTGAGTCTAGATCTGCTCTTTCTTCTAGTGTTGAGATCTTAGGACCAAATCTCATTGGAAGATATCTTAGTACCTTTTGAAAAATTACATAATATTCAATGTATTCCCCCAATCCTATGATTGAACTCATTGTTTCATCAACTCGTAAGAAATAAGCTGCAATATTCTCATATTCCTTCATCTTTAGCTGTTCGAATTGACCTCTGTAAGTTTGAATCTTTGTTGCTTTGACTTTTGAATCTCCTTCATAAATATTTTTAAGTTTGTCACAAAACTCTTTAGTGGAGCTACATTGTATAAATTTGGTATATATTGAATCACAAAGACCATTCGAAAGTGCATTTGTGGATTTTTAATTATTTAGACTAAGTTTCTTTCTATTGTCATTTGTTGGCAGAACTATTGGTTCTTTATATCCATCTACAATTGATTTCCAAACTTCAAATCCATGCGCATGTACATAAGTTTTCATCCTTCTGATCCATAATGCATGCTTATGTCCATCAAACTGTGGTATTCCATTTTTATACATACTTTCGCTCTCCATGATCTACCTTTCAGTGGCTAAATTTATTTCTAAAGGAACCTGCTCTGATACCTATTGTTGGATTACTGAAAGGGGGGGTGAATCAATAATATATATGTTTAATCCTTTTAAACACAGTATGCAATTGTTATTTATATTTATGATCAATATAGCATTATCATCCAATAAGTGCAGAGTAAATAAACCATGAACAAATGAACAATCATACACATACACAGTACACTAGTATTTTTTACGTGGAAACCCAATGTGGGAGAAAACCACGGAATGTTTTTTCTTATTTGTCTTTAAGAATTACATTCATTTGAAGCACCAACTTCCTTTGTTTTCCAGCTGCAACTGGAAGGAGTCTCTGACCCCCTATTTTCAGTCTACAACCTGAGGGAAGCTCCAACTCCTCAATTCTATGGCTACAACCAAAAGGAGGCTACAACCCCCTATGTTCTCTGACTACAACCAGAAGGTGGCTACAACCACCTATCATTGCCTTGTCCAACCGCCCTGAAATATAAGTGCCAAATGTAGAAACTAAATATGTCATTGTCACAACATGTTATGTCAAATATGTCACTAAGAAACCTGTCATTGTATACTCATCAACCAATCTGATATGATCACATATACCTCAAACACTATACCACAAGTTTGTACCTCAAACCATGTGCTAGAACCTCATTGTTATACAACCTGTCGTAGTTTTTCTCTATCAATAATACCTACCCAGATAACCTTTCACAAAATAGATATTCAATGATATTCAATAGGTGTTAATGGGAGAGCCTTCCTCTCTTATTTATACTTCCATGTAGCTTCCTCAAGGGGTTACCTTCTAACCAACTTAACCCACTTTCCTTCTTTTAGGGCTAACCCACTTCTAACCACTTGTCCACTTCTAACTCACTTTGCTACAAATAGTAAATTCTCCACTTCTAGTTGCAACTAAATTATTTTTAATTATTTTCTTATTGCAACAACTTAACCCATGACTAACTCTTAGTTTCACCGAGTTGACTATTCAACTTCTTCTAGGAGCTTCTAGAATTAATTTGACTTCTTTGACCTTCTATATAACTCATGAGGGTTCTCCACTTCACCGGGTCATAACTCTCTAACCGTGAGGATTTATGTGACGTTCCTCATATCACCGGAAATGGCATGACATGTACTATCCATCTAGAATATTCTTACCTGCAAATATATTAAACTTCATACCATTATACATCAATCAAATTTAATTCCCTTAATCATATTTTTGGGGCTACCAGAATTGCTTCAAGGGTTGACATCAATGAAAACTAACCCAGTTAATCAACAATTTAAAAAAAAAAAAAAAACTCCCAGAGAACTACTTCAGGGATAAAGTTTAATTATATCGTTTGAACTATGAGATTTTAGCATTGGATATTCAAATTTTTCCTATCATATTCTATTTTGTTTTCATTGAAAAGACTTTTTTAATGTTCTCTCATATGTGGGCCTTTATCTTCCCTTCCTTGAATGTGATCGAAAATAATTAAATTATGTGACGGATGTGAGATTTATGTTATTTTTTCTGTAATTTTTATTTCTGTATAATATTTATACCAATATCATATTTCATGAGTGAATATTCCTAGTCCATTTCTCAGGAATTATTTGATGCATGTATATTAATTTCAGTCCCAAATATTTGTATTTTTTTTATTCATAAAGATTTGGAGTTTGTTATTTTGCATCCTTTTGTTTGTCATATTATTGTCCCAATATATTCAAAGATAAATCTTTAAAGAAATTATAGAGGAGTACCACCTCTATAAAAACGTAGGGGGATTCATATCCTTGTGAGGGTTTTGTCTAGACCTTGGCAGATATAAACATCAACATGGATGCACAAAATACTATGAGATTGGAGAAAGAATATATGCCATTGATTCAAGAAAAGTCGCGGCATATGGTGAAATAAAATATTTATGTGCATGGATAAGTGCAACCCCTCATATTACAAAAGTTTTCAGTATCATATTTTTGGATTTGCCTCCAGTATATGGGGTTGTATTAGGAAGGGATTGGTGTTTGTTAATTGAGGAGATATTATGGATGATGGAAGTTTCATGATGCCTCCTAATAAATATGGGACAATGGTCAGGGTTCCTCGAGAAAATAGAAATCCCATGAATGATAGTGGTAATTCAAGTAGTCCCTGGATCTATGAGGTAATGCATAATTCTACCATGTTATGTTTGACTATTGTTACTATCATTTATCATCGTGCATAAATCCACACTTATAATTTGATCTCAAATTAACAATTAAATGTAGAAAAGAATATAATAAAGAGTTTAAAAGATGCATGAATTAAAAATAGCATGCAACCTATGGAAATAACCTACAACTCCACAACTTGTACATGAAATAGAACAGCAGCAAAGTAAAACTAGATGCTAAAATAAATAGAATTTATATACATCACAGACAAATATCTACAAATCCACATCTCTGGTTCTCTAGAGTGGGCCCCCTCTACAGAGCAGGGAGTTCGGATTATAACAACGCTTAGCAAGTGGAAATCAACACTCACACATTCAAGAGATAAACAACAAAGAATGCAGAGGTCTGGGATTGATGCATTAAATATAGATAAATCAATTTCATCAAGGTCATCTTTGTCAACATTTGAATGGTATAAAAACATAATATGTTATTTGAAGTCTCGAGAGTTCCCAATTGGAATGTCTTCCAAAGAAACAATATCCTTAAAAATGAAGGCCAATCAATATGTATTAGTTGTTGAATTTTTATTTCAGAGGAATTTTGATGGCATTTTATTAATATGCATCGATTGCACAAAGGCTCAAAAGGTTTTACAAGAACTTCATGAAGGAATTTGTGAAGGACACTTTTCATCGACAACAATTTCACATATAATCATGAGAGCAGGTTATTATTGGCAATCCATCTTTAAAGACTCCTACTCAATAATTAGAAAATGTATCTCTTGTCAGAAATTTTTCAAGTTGAAGAAAGAAGCAATGCCATTACAACCTATAACAACTGAAGATCCTTTTGCACAATGGGGTTTGGAAGTTATTGGACCAATCAATCTCAAATCCAATAAAGTTCATTCATATATCCTCACTGCAGCTGACTATTTTACAAAATGGAAAGAAGTTGTAGCATTGAAAAAGGTTGATTTTCGACAATTAATCATTTTTATCAAAGATAATATTTTGTAAAGATTTGGAGTTCTAGAAAAAATTATAACTAATAATGGATTAATCTTCATTGATTCAAAATTTACAAAATTCTATAGAGAATATGGTATTATTATCCCCAAGGGAATGGTTTGGATGAATATACTAATAAAACATTGATCTAGATTCTCAAGAAGACAATTGTTGCAAATCAAAGAAATTGGCATATGAAATTGATTGATGAATTATGGGTTAGTAGACTCACCCCGAAGATTAGTACAGGATTTTCACCATACACTCTATTATATGGAAAGGAAGAAAAGATGTCCATTCACTTGGATTAATTGAACACTCTAGCTTATGTTGTGAACAAGGAGAATACCAAACAAGTTTCTCCCCTCCAAAGAAGGTATTATCAGTTGATACATTTGGAAGACCAACAAACCTAGACATTGAAAAACATGAGTCAAAGACAACAAATTATCAAAAAACATTTCGATCAAAGTGCATCTGCAAAATATTTCCAAAAATATCAGTTGGTATTACTATGGAACAAAGAAAAAGAAAAACCATCCTTACATACAAAGTTCGAAGCACTTTAGATTGGTCCTTATGTGATTCAAAAAATTCTTGGGTACAATTCTTATTTGTTAAAAGATATGAAAGTTACATTTCAAACATTTCCAGTTAATGGGAAACACCTTAAAAGTTTTTTCTCCTAAAAATTCCTTTGTTGCAACTTGTATACAATTTTTTCCCTTTTTTGTACATTCTTGTTTAGTCTTTTTTTTTTCTTGTTGAGTCTTTTGTTTTTCTCATCACCCAATGTCCAATTTCTTCTCCACTGGATTTTGGATTCTCAATAACCCACAGGCATTTATTGTCCCACAGTTGGAGCCATTTTTTGACCCATAGGTGTGGTAAATATCGTATAATTATTCTTGTATATACCATTCCAAGTGTTCCTTCAAACTTAGAAAATTTTGAGATCATCGTGGGTACCTAACATATTTCATTGTTACGCCCAACTTTTGTGACCCTCATAAAATCCACTTTATTTATACCTTCATTATATACCTATACTTAGAATCTTTTGGGCGTTGATACTCATTCGCAGGTGTAGAGCACTATCCTGAATGTCATGTTGTCCCATTTGTCCACTATCCCACTTTTCTATTGTTCTGCTCATTTTCATTTCCCGTCACATTTTCCCTCCCAATTCTTCTATCATCCTACCATTCCATCATCACACCATCTTGATCCTTCCATTAACCCGGTTACCCCTATTTTTTTTCTGTTGTGTTCGTCTTCTCTCTCGATTATCCACCATTGCATGACACTTTACATCCTATCCTGTCATGTTTCCTAACATGCATTAAATTATATTTTTTGTAAATGACCACCACTATTATAGAGGTTAATATTGTTATTAATGATGGGTTTCTCGAGACAACTTCCCATAAATGTAAATACCAATTACCATTTAAAATATTTTAATTAAGAGCCTTGGAACATGTTAAAATAAACAAGTTTATTTTGATAATAGCAATTTGAAAAAAGTTTTTCATTAATTATGTCACCTTGGCTAATTACGACAGCATGAAGAGATACTATCAATCTTTTGGGATGAGAAGACCAGATATTCCAGTGGTCAAAAGCGTACAAGTACTATTCTACATTACCACCCCCAGAAAAGAATTCGAACAGGATTTGGACATCAAGAATTGTATCGGTATGTTATATTCCAGAAGTTTATGATTTTAAGGAATTAATCTCATGTTGTATTGAAAAGTTTGATAAGAAACAAAGAATTAGTTTGTTATAGGGAGAATCACCTTTCTCTTTAGCTCCCTCAACTTTTTAAAGGATGTTCAGGCTCCCTAAGTTGATGATTATTTTCAAGAGCGTCGAAGATGAGGACTTCTTGAAGAGCAAGAAAGGAGGATTTTAACATCTGCAGGACTACCTTAAAGACCCTAAAAAATTTCCTAAAGACCTCTCAAATATTCAGGTATGTTCACTAAAGAACTTGTACCTAGAAATGGTATGGTTTTTTGCCAGAATAATTGGACAAGAATCTATGGCTAGTGTTCCTAAGCTTTCTTTGTACATATTGTATTTCTCAATTCATGAGAACGCCATCTTTGACCAGGCCAGGGTTATTTCAAGTGAGTTATATTTTCACTTGGGAAATTTCTGAAATAATAAAGGTTTTATATGTATTCATATTTGATTTTCAACATGACTTATTGTCAGATGTTCAATGGCCTACCCTTGGCTAAAAAGTTTAACTATAAATTTGACCCTATGAAAATGTGGCACCCCGAACTTAGGGAAAAAAAACCACATATCTCCTCTATGAAGTGCACAATGCTTTTATCTCTTCTTTCAAAATGCCAATTCATGGACCTAGCACATCAAAATTATCCCTAGAATTGCATCTTTCTCAGTCGAGAAAGGAATTTTTGAAGCCATAGAAAATTTTAGTGTTATCAGAATCTATTGTTTGCATGAGAAACCTTCATATCTACCATACTATGTTTCTAAAACAATATGTATAGTTGATATATGTAAACAATATAAATATTGGGCTCACTTCTTCAACAAGAAAAGGAAAAAGTAGTTCATCCCATTACCATGGAAAATTGGGCAAATAATTGTAAAAAGCATTACCCATCCTGATGAAATATCAACTCAATTTGACTTATTCAATCCCAAGAAAGCAAATGAAATCAAGGGTTTCAACCCTAATCAGTTATTCATGAAACACATGACATCAGTAAGATATAGTGTGTCATTTTCCAAAACAATCGTATTTGGAGAAGAAGAAGGTGAGAGTCAAAACCCTCAAGGGTTACCTGTGGAAAAATTGCAAGAAGATGTTTAAACAGTCACCGGTACAAATGATTATCACAAACAGTGAGGAAGATTTGTAAATGAGAGAAATTCATGGTCCCCAAATGTTTCTCAAAAAAGCAGCCTACCCAGAGGAAAACCCCATAATTCAGTTCAAGAACAAGGAAAGTCTTTGATTGATAATTTCGATGATGAAGGAGAACAAAACCCTCCTAAGGGGAATATTGAAAAGCCACACAAACTCCCAATTTCCACTAATAGGATGAGAGGTACAAATAAAGAGGGAGAAATTGAAGACATATCTAGAAATAAAATTGTCTCAGAATATATGGAACTCAATGTAAACATTGAAGAAATAGAATTCGCAGGTGAAGAATAAAAGCTACAAGAAAGAAAATCAATTACAAGAGAATTGGCTACTCAAGAGACAATCATATTTGAAGAAGGGTATATTACCTTGTTGTCATTGTTTCTAGATGTTTTCTATTTAACCAAGAACACACATGCATTTTATCTTATCAACTAGGGTTTCCAATATTCTAGTGAGATGGCGTGCATTGTATGTGCGGACTACAAAGTCTTAACTTGTACTAGTTTCCTAATATGCTCCTAAGGAAACTAAATTGTGTCTTTAATCTACAAATCAAAGTGCCATTGCGGAAAGGAAACAAACCACTAAGTTATATCCTACTTTATCCATAAGTGTTGTAAAACTAGGCAGCATTCAGTTATTCGATCCTTGGGATTGAACCTTCCTGCAACAATGCTCTGTTTTGGTATATTTGGGATACAACCTAATTTGAATTGGAAATTGCATTGCCGGAAATCAAAATGGACCACACTTATGGAAAAGTAAACACACTTAAGTTAGCATGAATGATAGTGGTAGTTCAAGTAGTCCATGGCTCTGTGAGGTAATGAATAATGCTACCATGCTATGTTTGACTATTGTTATTATCATTTATCATCATGCATAAATCTACACTTATAATTTGATCTCAAATTAACAATTAAATGTAGAAAAGAATATAATAAAGAGTTTAAAAGATGCATGAATTAAAAATAACATGCAACCTATGGAAATAACCTACAACTCCACAACTTGTACATGAAATAGAACAGCAGCAAAGTAAAACTAGATGCTAAAATAAATAGAATTTATATACATCACAGACAACTATCTACAAATCCATAGCTCTGGTTCTCTAGAGTGGGTCCCCTCTACAGAGTAGGGAGTTGGGATTATAACAACGCTTAGCAAGTGGAAATCAACACTCACACATTCAAGAGATAACCAGCAAAGAATGCAGAGGTCTAGGATTGATGCAGTAAATATAGATAAATCAATTTCATCAAGGTCATCTTTGTTAACATTTGAATGGTATAAAAACATAATATGTTATTTGAGGTCTCGACAGTTCCCAATTGGAATGTCTTCCAAAGAAACAATATCCTTAAAAATGAAGGCCAATCAATATGTATTATTTTTTAAAGTTTTATTTCGGAGGAATTTTGATGGTATTTTATTAAGATGCATCGATTGCACGAATGATCAAAAGGTTTTATAAGAATTTCATGAAGGAATTTGTGGAGGACACTTTTCACCGACAATGATTTCACATATAATCATGAGAGTAGGTTATTATTGGTTATCCATCTTTAAAGAATCCTACTCAATAATTAGAAAATGTATCTCTTGTCAGAATTTTTTCAAGTTGAAGAAAGCAACAATGCCATTACAACCTATAACAACTGAAGAGCCTTTTGCACAATGGGGCTTGGAAGTTATTGGACCAATCAATCTCAAATCCAATAAAGGTCATTCATATATCCTCACTGCAACTGACTATTTTACAAAATGGAAAGAACTTGTAGCATTGAAAAAGGTTGATTATGGACAATTGATCATTTTTATCAAAGATAATATTTTGTAAATATTTGGAGTTCTAGAAAAAATTATAACTAATAATGGATTAATCTTCATTGATTCAAAATTTACAAAATTCAATAGCGAATATGATATTATTATGGGGCAATCATCAAATTATTATCCCCAAGGGAATGGTTTGGATGAATATACTAATAAAACATTGATCCAGATTCTCAAGAAGACAATTGTTGCAAATCAGAGAAATTGGCATATGAAATTGATTGATGAATTGTGGGTTAGTAGACTCACCCCAAAGATTAGTACAGGATTTTCACCATACACTCTATTATATGGAAAGGAAGCAAAAATGTCCATTCACTTGGATTAATTGAACACTCTATCTTATGTTGTGAACAAGGAGAATACCAAACAAGTTTCTCCCCTCCAAAGAAGGTATTATCAATTGATACACTTGGAAGACCAACAAACCTAGACATTGAAAAACATGAATCAAAGACAACAAATTATCAAAAAACATTTTGATCAAAGTGCATCTGCAAAATATTTCCAAAAATATGAGTTAGTATTACTATGGAACAAAGAAAAAGAAAAACCATCCTTACATACAAAGTTCGAAGCACTTTAGATTGGTCCTTATGTGATTCAAAAAATTCTTGGGTACAATTTTTATTTGTTAAAAGATATGAAAGTTACATTTCAGACATTTCCAGTTAATGGGAAACACCTTAAAAGGTTTTTCTCCTAAAAATTCCTCTGTTACAACTTGTATACAAATTTTTCCCTTTTTTTGTTGGGTATGTGTTATATTCTTTGCATGTGTGTGTGTGGGCGCGTCAGATATGACAACTGCGTCTGACGATCCCTCGTACTAGTGACATGTTTGTGTCGTGTGCATCGGTCG
>ML797214.1:0-10979 GCA_009831015.1 Picea engelmannii | reverse complement strand
CAAACCGTGAGGAGTTATGTGACATTCCACATACCACCAGAAATGGAATGACATGTACTATCCATATAGAATAGTATTACCTTAAAATATAGCAAAAATCATACCGTTATCCATCAAACAAACTTGGGTCCATTACCCAAACTTGGGTTCTCCAACTTCACATGGTCATAAGTCTCTAACCATGAGGAGTTATGTGACATTCTACATACCACCGGAAATGGAATGAAAATCACTATCCATCTAGGATAGTTTCCCTGAAAAATTCATTGTCCTTCATCTCATTATTCCACAATTAAGCATGGGTTATCTTACTCCGCAAAGTGTCTTCCCATAAGGGCTTTCACCATAAGGGGACCACTTTGGAGTTCATCCATATTTACTTCTTATCAACCATGATAAAACAATAATGAGTCATATTTACATCAAACAATATTGGTTCCATTACCCAAACCTTTGTGCTACAAGGATTTCTTCAAGGGTTGACATCAATGACAACCAACCTTAATCAACATGAGGGACTAATCATAACACAAGGTCTTCAATCATATAATCACTTGAATCAAAAACAGCAGTCAACCCAAAAACATAACCCCAAGCTTGATCTATGTGTGCATTAATATATATAGTCTTCTTTTTAAAACAAATGATAGTTTGCACGATGATTCCAATAGAACCATATCATGTATGAAGTGAACAGAACTAAATTGACACATAGGAGCCTCTTTTAACTTGCCAGAACCCTGATCGGGCTTGGTGAAACGCACACAGGTGTCTTCTTTATTTTTAAATGCAATCGAGATAATGATGGGATTAAGCACATTAATCAAGACCATAAATGAATAGAAGGATAGCTTTCGATTGTATGTAACCCTACTTCTCTTTTTGTTCAAACAAATTCATAATAGAGAGGACATACGGTGATCGACTAAGAGGGGAGAGACGGTGTCTTTAACATTTCCACCATTCATTAAATTGATAAACCAAAACTTGACAAACCCCAAAAGGTGCCTGAGGAGGTAGAGACAAGTCAGAGGCCAAGTCGGCTCTTTAAAAATTAAATGCAAAGAGGCAACGAAAGCCTGTTTGCCTTTGAAAACACAGAGAGATAATGGTTTTCCATATCCTTATATACATTCACCATCGATTAACAACCACAGGCCACAATACAATTTTGAAAAATAAAAAGCAGTGAGTTATACTTCTTCTTCTTTTTTTAAACACGGTCCTTCGACTTATAGCTCCAAGCTTTTGATATAATCGTAAGTGAATGCTTGAGTAAAGAATAAAGTCATTTGAGCTAACCAATCCAGACACACATAGATGTCACAAACACTTTTTGTAGAGAGGGTTAATTAAACAGTGATGGATACTCAAAACCACAAAGGGATAATGCTTCTTTCCAACACCCATGAAGTCAAACAACTTTCGAAAACAATTGACAACGAGGCCACATACAGTCATCATTATAGCAGGGATGTGAGGAGTGGTATGTGGAATCTCTTCAGATTTGTATCCATCAAAACATACATAAGCCTGCATTAACATTCAGGGCCAACCAAGACTGGACTTTTGGAAAGCTTTCAGCGAAAAGATAGTAAGAAATGGGCCATCAACAATAGCTTTGGGTTTAAACAAAAGAAACAAACCAACTGTCAACAGTTGCTCTGCAATTGGATAAAGATTGCGAAAATGATTGAGAGAAAAATGAGTTGACAGCCACTGAAATACAACCGGTGGTAAAAACCCTTCATCCAAAAAACAAAGAGCTTCATTGCACCACTGTCACCATTATTTCATAGATAACAATCATAAAAAACCAAGCTGACCCATATATAACCAATGCGCACCCATTAATTCGTTTGTAAATGTCAATATTTCACAGTATTAACAGAGAACCCAGAACACAATACTCCCACACAGTTAAAAAACTCAATAAAACTTAGAATCCATGCATTATTGAGTCACCATTTGATTCATAAAATAGAGAGTCCATCATGGATGGAAAGCTCAGAACCATACCTGAGAGTAAATTGCTTCAATGACGAATTGGTCAAGTTTTCCCCTTCTAATCCTAAAAACATGGAGCCTTCACAACCAACATAGAAACAATGAAACAATGCTAGGGTGACAGGCTCAAGGGAGGTTTGGAGTGATGTGCAAGAAATGCATGTCGCTTCCTCACTTGGCCCTATTCAATTCCATGTACGAGCCATCCCACTAACGTAACATTCACCACTAACATCAAACCATAACCAGTGCCAAAATTCAATGCAATATCCATCGTAAGATTTGATACCATATCTATTGTATAGTGCACCACCCGAGATATATCACATCTATATATTAACCTATTTCCATAACTCCATACGATAATCATACATCAATGTTACCATATGTTCCCCCGTTCAACTTTTAATAAAAATTGCATAGTCCTTTAACCAAACCATAGTATAATAGCTAGGTCCAATACTTGTATTCATTCATTTGAATTTTTATATGTAGTCTTTTACCATGGCCTTTGGATTAACACATAGTTCCTTTCCTTGAATTAGTAGTCAAGGTTATAACATAACATAGCATAGCACATGTGAACATCATGATCCTCATGACCATAGGACTGCCCTGTACCATAAGTAAATATCAACAACATTTATCCACAATGCATCAACCACCCATTTATAACATCAATGGAACCAAGACTGCATCATCAATTGTATAGGATTGTGTAAGAAACATCATAGCAGTAGCAACATACAAGTGTAACATGTCCATCTTTGCACCTCTAGTCTACAAGGGGGTCCCACCTACTAGTATTATATTATTATCATAATTAAATAATAGCGCTTTAGCAATCCTTTATGGGTGGACTTCATCATTGTGATTTTAATCATCAACAAACTAGTGAATCCATAGGGAAATTTGTTTCCAATATATTAAGAACTCAGAATGTCTAGTTTCGCAGACCAGTAACATCATATCAAGAAGATATACATCAAAATGATTATGTAATAGGGGGAAGTGAGCGGATTTAAGGGAAAAATGACCAGGAATTTTGGAATAACTCATGGAAAGTGTTAATTATGAGGGGGTTTATCCCTATAAGCATAATCATTCAATTAATCATAGTAAAGTGTTCTTGACTTCAAGGAGAAAAATTTTATGAAATGCTCTTTTGAATCTTGAAATGGATGGAAGAAAAGGAAAGCAAAAGAGGGATAAAACCAACTATCTTATAAAACAGCAGTTGAAGCAGATAACAATTTCAATGATGCTTCCAAGGGGAACATCATGACAGCTGTGTAACTTGATTTTTATTGATTAACAATGCTTTGCAGAATAGCGTCGCTTTGGAAAAACTGATCCAACATTTTATTTTGACAAGAAATGAAATCAAATAAAACAAATAGCAATAAAATGACATAGCAGAAATTAAACAACAGATTTGAAATAACAACAAAAATGAAATAACAAAAATGTAAAATCGAAGCAAATAAAACAAACTATAATACAGAAAACATTCCATTTAGCATTAAAAAATTTAAGTTGGTTCCATGTAGTGTTTTAAGTGGGAACCGTTAGTGCTATAGGAAAACAATCGCTCTTGTAAGTCCTTTAGGATGTAAGAATTTGCACCCAGGACAAAATCGATCTTAAAAGGACCCAGCCATAATTTTTGGAACTTTGAATGCCTTCCTCTATCAGAATGAGTTGAATCCCACAACAGTACCTTCTCGTTGACTTTAAATTTGACAGCCTTAACACTTTTGTTGAAATATCTTTTAACAGTCTGTTGTCTTCTCTTTATATTATCCAAGTCAAATGTCCTTTGCTCCTCTAAAGCCAAAATTGCATTCATTCTTTGAGAAACATCAGAAGAATTTAATTCTTCGACCTGTAGCATTAACCTTAGAGAGGAAACTTCCATCTTAGTAGGCATAATGGCTTCTTGACCATAAACAAGATGGAAAGGAGTGCAACCAGTGCTCACCTTGGTGATAGTACGATCTTCCCAAAGGGCGTAAGTGAGGAGAGTGTGTCATTGAAGAGGCTTATCTTCAATGAGACTCTTGATAATTCTTACCAGATTCTTGTTGGTAGACTCGGCCTACCCATTACCTTGTGGATAATAAGTTGATGAGGTAAAATGTTTAACCCCCAATTTAGCTAAAAATTGGGTCAGCTTAGCAGAAATAAGGGACCATTGTCTATAATAATTTCCAAAGGAAGACCAAATCTGGAAAAAATATTAGTTTCGAGAAAATAAATCACCTGCTCATCCTGCGAATGCTTAAGTGGGACAGCTTCAATCCATTTCATAAAATAGTTTGTAGTTGTCAAGATAAAAACTTGTCATGTTGAAGATGGAGGATTAATAGGACCAATAAATTCCAAAACCCATTTCGAAAAAGGAAATTCAAGGAGGACAGGTTGTAAAGGCATAGCAGAAAGACTTTATTTCCCGACAAATTTATAGCACTTATCACAAGATCTTTAAAAATTATAAGAATCACAAAAGATTGAAGGCCAATAGTACCCTTTCATTATAATCTTAAAAGCAGTGGTTTTAGTCGAAAAGTGACATCCTAGATGAATAAAAGAACTCGAAGAACCGTGAGTCTCTTGCAATAATTTATGTGCTTCCTCATTGTTCACACAACGAAGTAACATACCATCGGCAAATATTCTAAACAAGAAGTATCCTATAATGACGTATCTAGCATATTTGAGGCAGAGCCTTCTTCTTTGATGAGTGTCTAAGTTATCTACACATATTTGATTTTGCAATTAATATACCAAATCTTTATACCAAGGATGTTCAGACACATGAAGGATTTGATTGTCAATGTAAAATAGTGTTGATAGAGAGTTATCTTGTTCATCAATTTCTTCACTCATTTTAGCATGTTGAGCTAAGTGAAGGGTTAACTCATGTCCCTTGATAGTTTTAGAAGTCATGATAGTTAGATCATGCTCTTGAATCTTGGCAATCCAATGTGCAAGCTTTTCTGAAAGATAAATCTATGAGATTAAAAACTTGACAGCATGTAAAGGGACTTTTACCAGCGTATGCTTACCTAAGATGAAGTGGTGAAATTTTTCAACAGCTTTAACAAGAGTGAGAGCATGCTTTTCAATAAAAGAATATTTAAACTCATCATTTGACAAGATTTGACTCATGTAAGCCACTGGTTTTTCATTACCTTGGTCATCACATTGAAAGAGGATAGCAGAAATTGCTTCCTCTGTGGCATTAGTATATATCATAAATTCTTTCTCAAAATCTGGCTTCGCCAAAACCGATGCGGAGTTGATTGCTTTCTTTATTCCTACGAAATCATTTTTGACATCATCTTTCCAAGAAAAGGAACGATCTTGCTTAAGGAGATTGTGAATTGGCTTGACCACTACAGAAAAAATAGGAACAAACCTACAGATGAAGTTAATAACACCCATAAAGGCTTGAACCTCCTTCTTGGAAGTAGGAGCAGGAAGATTTAGGATAGCAGCAATCCTTTCAAGATCAATGCTTATTCCTTAATCTGAGACAATGTGTCAAGGAGATTTCCCTTGGTAATGCTTAAAATAGACTTATAAGGATTTAAAGAAATGCCAAATTTCCTGCATTGCATGAGAATATTTCTTAGATGACCAAAATGATCCGATTGGTTTTTAGAATACACAGTTAAGTCATCCAGATAAATTTGAATAATTTTACCGATCAAATCGTCAAAATCTATTTGCATAGCTCTTTGAAAAGTAGCACCTGCATTAGATAATCCAAAAGGCATACGTTCATAAGGGAAAGTGCCCCAATGAGTAATAAAAATGGTTTTAAATTTATCTACCCTTTTCACCTTGATTTGACTGTAACCAGAAAAATCGTCAAGTAAGGACATCATCTGTGATCCTGCAACTTGCTGCAAAATCATTTTCATATTAGGGAGAGGAAAATGATCTTTAACGTTGGCCCTATTCAATGTGAGAAAATCTATGCATAATCTGATCTGACCTGTTTCTTTCCGAACGGGAACCAAATTAGAAACCCACTCAGACTACTTAACAGGGAATATTATCCCATCCTTCAAGAGTTTTTCCAACTCCTTTTGAATAGTTGCTTCCAGTGCAGGGTTAATAGTTCTTTATTTTTTATGCCTTCCTTGATAGGAATGGCATGTTGTATAATAGTAGGATCAAAACCACGAAGATCCTCATAAGACCAAGCAAAAACATCTTGAAATTCACCAAGCAACTTAGTGAACTTCAATTTTTCTTCATTAGAACATTGGACACCTATTTTAACGTTCTTTGAAGACTCAGGTGTTCCTATGTTCAAGGAAATGGTTTCACCCACTTTTCTTTTTGACTCCTCTTCTTTATTTTTTTCTTTGTTGCCTACATCACTCGATGAAAATGAACTTTCTAGAGGAGTCAAGCCTTTAGGAATTTTATCATCTTCCATTGATATAATTTCCTTAGACTTATAAGGTTCATTTTGGATGAAAACACAGATTCTCTCATCACTAGGGAAGACCTTCCATGACTCTATATTGTCAGGGATATGCGGACGATACAAATATTGAAAGGTGTAATCAGGTCTTTGTGGTAGAAGTTACCGAGTAGGAGAGGCTGCAAAAACAGCTAACATGTCAGCCATTGAATTCAATTCCCTTTTAACATGAGTGATGTTGAAAGATAGCAAGCTCGAGATAAGTCCCAAATAGTTTGGGTGTAACGTTTCATTAATTTTTTGTTGGGAGAATATATCTTACGTACTAGGTTTACAACAAGTTCGAAATCCCCAAAAACTGTAAGGTGACCACAACCTAGATTATAGGCATTTTCAATGCCTAGCAGTAACGCTTCAAATTCAGTGACATTGTTTGTGCAAGCAAACTCTAAACTATAGGAAAAGTTATAAATTTTACCCACAAGAGAGTACAAGATAATACCAGTTATGTTTCCTTCATTGGAGCATGAACCATCAAAGTGTATATGCCACATCCCATCCTCTATGTTGATTTGTTCCAAGGGAGTGTTTTCCTCATCAACAAAGATGGAGTACACTCCTAGGTCCTCCTTGATATAATTCACATTAGGTTGTGGGATGCTTTCTATGTAAGGTGAAATTCTCCCCTCCCTTAAGACTATGATGGTTTTACCGTTTCGAGGAATGGATAAGTGTGTCTCGTTGAGTGACAGGTATCCACCCGTCAAAGATTTCCAATCTCTTCCTAAGATGATCGAGTAATTACTCACTGGAATATCAATTACCTTAATATTAAGGGTTGTCCTTATTTCAGGATGCACGCACAAAACCAAGGTCACGTCCTTGATTTCACCTATGGTCGTTTGTTGTAAAATGTTATAAGAGAGCATGCTTCTAGCATTTTCCTTTGTACAAGACAAGCCTATATCTTCCATAATAATATTTGACATTACACTTGGGCCTGAACCGTCATCAATGAGACAACAATGGGCAATCTTGTCCATAATCTTTACAGAAATATAAAACGGGGGGTTTTTTACAGGGTGCCTAAAGTTATGTACACCTACTTTATTTACAGTTGAATCCTCTTCATATACATCTTCAGAGAGGCTAGATACAATGGAAGCTTTTCCTTCCATAAAAAATTTCAGATGCTTTTGTTGCTCAGGGACGGAAACCATGTCCAGGAGGGTAGCATCAGCTTTAATATTAGCCAACTGGTTGAGAATGTTGTATTTGGAAGAGGGAAGAGGGGAGGTAGTTCCTTGACTTTTAGGAGCTTTAGAAACCTGAATAGTAGCAGCTGGTGAAGATGAGCTTGGGATTCAAGAAGTGCGAGGAGGATCATATTTACCTTTTGGAGCATAGGATTTATTCCTAGTATTTATGATCATAACATCCTCTGGCTCTGCAAATTCTAGGATATAAATATTAGTTTCAGGTCTTTTACCAAAGGTTTTATCTCTGGCACTCTTCTTTACTTCACATGTACTTTCCTCATGGTGTTCCTCGCAAAATTTACACCAACTACGAGGCATGATATCTTTAGGTTGAAAGCTATTTTCATTAAGATTCTTTAAAGGTGGGGAAGAAGAAGATGAAGCCACAGGGGTAAGAGAGGGGACATTTCATTTCGGCTCATACGCTATCATTCGATTATTCATGTCTTGTACAAGCTGTAAGAGGGAGGACATATCCGTCTGTTTAACTGAGTCTCCCTTATGAAGACTTGTTCTTTCGAGCTGTTCTTCATACTCTAAACAAATATATAAAGCGAAACCAAGGTTATCAATGGAATTTTCCTCAATCCTATGATGATAGGGGGAAGGTAAAGAATTATAGTAATGCATGAAATCGGCTTGGTTATGAGGGTGAATGAGTTCAGGGATTTGGTTGTATAATTTGGTGAAATGCAAGTTGAAAGACTTGATAGTTTTGCCATCCTTATAAGTGATGTTATTGTACTCCCATAATTGCCCAGCTGGGATTTTGGATTGCCCATACATAGACTTGAACCAATAGACTAACTCCTCCCAAGTAGAAATAATCTTAGGAGGAAGGTCAAAGAAAACGGTCGCAGCCTTCCCTTCAAGAGGAATTCACAAACAAGTGCATACAACTGTCATTGTCATTGGCTCCTATGTTGTGACATGCATTAGAAAATTCCACCAAGTGTTCATTCGTAGTGACCATGTTATTCCCTGAAATACTAGGGAGATGCTCTTTGAATTTAGGAAGTGGACGAGTAGTAGGTGCTAGGTTGAGAGGGGAGGAAGCATACCACGGAGTAGTTGTAGCATCTTCTTCAAACTGAAAAAGTCCATACTTTTTAATGACTTTAGCAGGGTTTGTGGTAGATTGGACAGGGACTTGATGACTATACAAGCTACCAATCACTGATGAGGTTGAAGGTTGGGATGAAGAGGCACCTCAAGTTCCACCAGAGCCACCACTAGATGTCATCTTGTTAATGATAGGTAAGGGAGAGAAAGATGAACTGGTTGATTCAGACAAAGTTCTCCTTAGAGTACTTTGTTGGACTGACAAAACAATGTTTCTTCTTCCTATTTCAGCAATAGGACTAATCTCAGGTGTTAAACATCTTCTTCTCCTAGAGATACGAGGGTTTAAGGACATGAAAAGAAGATCAAAATTGTAGGAAAAAGAAAGCTAAAGATGATTCCTAGGTTGTCTTTGCCTAGCTTCCCAATGTTCTTGGACACTTATGTCTTGTTCAATTGTTGCCCATGAGCGTTCAAGATCAACCCGGGTATTAGCGGTCTCTAAGATGGTATTAAACAAGGTTAAAGCAATGTTGGGTTGATCTTTAAGACCGGGTTCAATATTGGGTTTCCTTGCAATAGGTACAGTCATGAAGAAAAGAAACAGTCAAAGAAATAATATCAGAAACATAAAAATATCCAATGAACATCAAGCTTATAATCAACCAAAGAGATATTGAATATCTCCCCAGTATGGTCACCAAATAAATGTTGAGGAAAAGATATGAATTTATCTTACTCAAGCATTTTCGAATCTTGCTTGGCTAAGGCAAGATTGCCAGGAATGTTACCCTATGTTTATAGCCTCAAAAAGTGTTTCCCAATCCACAAGTATTAATTACAAGGGCTTAGGTTGATTTTTTGAATAAAATATTGTTGCAAAATATATCTTTTTTATACAATTTTTTGAATATATCATATTGTAAAAGTAAATATAGAGATCAAAAGAAAAATATCAAGTCACAAATTAACACAGATGAGACAAAATAGCACTTGTTTTATTTCATTCAAATAAATCAAAAGAATCATTCTCTTTACAAAAATACCTGTGGGGGGCATGGACCAAGGTCAAACTTAGATATCCCCGATGAAAACCATACCAAAGGAATCTGACAAGAAGTAAAAACTGAACTTTAAAATCTGGATCATCTTGCCACAGACTGCTTCCCACTTGACTCTGCACAATATCCTTTATCAGTCATGAAATTTAATTCATAAACAGACAAGTCTACACAGACTATCAAAGATAGATCAACACCTCTAAAAAAAGCGTCTAAATGATATGATTCATCTTTTAACCTTGTTGTATACAATAGGACCCTGTTGTCATAAAAGAGAATTGGTCTTTTAATGAATTGAAGAATGAATGAAAACTGAACTATGTCAACAAAACTCAAGAGAAAACCTCAATATGATTTCTCCTTCTATTCTCCCCTTGTTCTGCCTTCTCATTTGGCTTTTATTCATTCCAAATTAGTTGAGGTAGTTCAACTACATCATTTATTCAAGTTAACTAAAACTCAACTAACTTTTAGTTTAGGGGAAGAATTAATAATAATAATAAAGGGTCTTTTATTAAATAATAACTAGTAGGTGGGATGTTAAGAACCAAATATCAATATAGCATAGAAAATCCTCAGAAAAAAGTACTCAACGCCTTGAAAGAGAGATAATTTCAGATAATAAGCCTCTTCGAGAGGGCAACCTCCTTTTACCCTACTTAAATGTTCAAGTACAAGATGATTCAAAATGAAAATGTATCCTTGGTATATATAGGAGACTAGGAGGTATAATTACAACTAATGGCCTAAAGCCGACATAAATAAAATAACATTACTAATATAATATGCCCCAATTAAGGGGTAATGAGCCAAAATTAGGGCTTAACATGCCCCTCCCCTTGAGACAAGTGTTGTCTGCAACGCTTGAGTAACTATGGATGCTTCTGTATAAAAGACTCGTCTTCCTAAGTGGAATCTTCATCTAGTAGTTTCCTCCATTTAATGAGATACTCATAAATGGATCTATTCCTTAGCTGGTGAATTCTTGTGTTAGTGATGGCTTCAAGCTCCAACATGATTTTTCCTTCCTCATCAAGTTCTGGCAATATAGTTTGAACTGGGATCTTGTCACCTATAACCTTCTTTAAGCATGAAACATGGAAAACTGGGTGTACTCGTGAAGATGCAGGCAACTCCAATTTGTATGCC
>ML797213.1:347391-359749 GCA_009831015.1 Picea engelmannii | reverse complement strand
AGGCAAGACAATTTCCCAAGACAAAACTCAGAAGCCTAAAGAAGAGGGGAAGAAACCTCAAACTCAATCTGAGAGATGAGGAAGCTCACAGGGGAGGCAGTATGTTGATAGAAATATTTTTCCTAGAGTCAGAGGAAGAGGAAGAGGCAGAGGAGGTGAAGTGAAATGCTTTATCTATGGAAAAATTGGACATAAATCCTATGAGTGTCCAGATAGGAATAAATATGGTGGTGAAACTCACATTGTGGAAGCTCAAGGACAAAATGTTGAGGCAGAGGATGTTGAGGGCGAAAGATCTTTGATGATGCAGAAAGTTCTCTTGAAACTAGAGAAGGAGCCAGAGAACCCATCCCAAAGAAACAGTCTATTTCAGACTGCTTGCAAAACCAAAGACAGGGTATACAAGGTCATAGTGGAAAACGGTAGCTCCGATAATCATGTATCTATGGAAATGGTAGAAAAGATGGGGCTGGACATTGTTGCGCATCCAAGCCCATACAAAGTTTCATGGCTACAAAAAGGACATCAGGTAAATGTCACTAAACAGTGTTTAGATGAATTTAAAATAGGAGGATATAAAGATGAGATATTATGTGATGTCATTCCCATGGATGTTTGTCATCTATTGTTGGGTAGACTGTGGCAATATGAAAAAAATGTGGTGCATGATGGGAGAAACAACACATACACTTTGGGAAAAAATGGCAGGACACACATGTTGCTGCCAATTAAGGATAAAGAGGTGAAAACAGAGATGAGCAACACTATACTTGTCATGAGTGGGAAGGAACTTCTTAAGGAAGTTAAGAAGAAGGAAGACACACAATTCATTTTGTTTAGGAAGCCCAGAATATTTTTGAACAACACTAGGATAGATGATTTACCGGAAGAAATCCAGGAGTTGCTGGAAGAATTTGTTGAGAATGAAGAAGTTAAGAGATAGGTCTAGGACTTAAGAGACAGGTCCAGGACTTAAGAGACAGGTCCAGGACTTAATGGACAAAGGATTGATTCGGGAGAGCTTGATTCCATGCGTTTTTCTAGCAGTGCTCAGCCCAAGGAAAGACGGTGGCAGGAGAAAGTGTACAGACTCAAGGGAAATCAAAAAAATTACCATCAGGTATGGGTTCCCATTGCCAAGGATGGATGACTTGATGGATTGCTTGAGTGGAGCAAATTTTTTTTCAAAGATTGATTTGAGGAGCGGATATCATCAGATTAAAATGAGAGAAGGTGATGAATGAAAGACAACATTCAAGATGAATGAAGGGATGTATGAATGTCTTGTCATGCCATTTGGCTTGACGAATGTGCCCAGTAATTTCATGAGGTTAATGAATGAAGTCCTGAAGGATTTCATTGGGAAAATTGTCTTTGTATATCTTGATGATATATTAATTTTCATCAAAACTAAATCAAATAACTTGAAGCATTTAGCTCTAGTGATGAGGAGGTTACAGCAAGAGAAATTGCTGATCAACATGAAGAAATCGTCATTTATAAGGACAAAACTCATTTATTTGGGTTTTGTTATCTCTGCAAATGAATTGAAAATGGATCTAGAAAAGATAAAGGCGATTAAGGATTGGCCATCGTCGAAGAGAATGTTTGAAGTTCGAATCTTCCATGGCTTGGCTAGCTTCTATAGGAAATTCATCCAAGACTTCAGTGGAAGTAGCGCACCGATGATGGATACAGTGAAGAAAAGACATAAATCTTTTCACTGGATGGAGGAAGTGGAGAAGAGCTTCAACCTATTGAAGAAGAAGATCACTGAGCAACCAATTCTGGTTTTTCCAGATTTTAGCAAGACATTCCAGGTCAGGTGTGATGTGAGTAGATTTTCCATTGGAGCGGTCTTAAGCCAAGACAACAGGTCGGTCGCATATTTCAGTGAAAAACTGAATGAAGAAAAGATTAAGTAGTCCGCGTATGACAAAGAATTCTACGCAGTCATACAAGAGCTGAAGAAATGGAGGCACTATTTGGTTCCCAAAGAGTTCATTTTGTACAGCGATAATCACTCTTTACAGTTCGTGACTCGACAGGAGAAGTTGAACCAAAAACATGCTAAATGGGTTGAATACATGCAAAATTTTACTTTTGTGATTAAGCATATTTCTGGAACTGCTAACAAAGTTGTTGAAGCTTTGAGCAGGAAATGTTTGCTTATGCAAGAATTTAGAGTTAATACTTTGGGTTTTGATAACCTCAAAGAAATGTACAGGGATGATCCATATTTCAAAGAGGCATATGAGGCATCTGAGAATCCAATTCTCAGGGACAGAAGCCAATGGATAGAGTACATGATCTAGGATGGACTATTGTTCAGGGGAAATCAGCTATGTATTCTGAAATGTTCCATGAGGGAGAATTTGATGAAAGAAAAGCACAGCGGAGGTTTAGTCGAACACTTCGTTCATGACAAAATGTTTTCAAAGTTGAATGGCTCATATTACTAGCCAGGGATGAGGACAGATGTGAAGAAATTTGTGGACAGGTGCATAATTTGTCAACACACGAAGGGAAAAAGGAAGAACGCAGAATTATATCAACCATTACCCATACCTGAAAGGCCATGGGACGCAGTAAACATGGATTCCATATTAGGACTACCAAGGACACAGAGGGGATATGACTCAATCTTTGTAGTGTTAGATATATTTTCAAATATGGCACATTTCATACCATGCTAGAAAACTAGTGACGCAACTCATATTGTGAACCTATTTTTCAAGGAAGTCGTCAGACTTCACGACTTTCCAAGGAATATCGTTTCTGATCGAGATACCAATTTCGCAGGACATTTCTGGAGGACCTTATGGAATAATTTGGGGACAAATATGTCTTTTAGCTCAGTGTATCATGCTCAGACGAATGGATAGACAGAGTTCGTGAACATGAGCTTGGGAGATTTGTTAAGGATCTTAGTGACTGAACACCATAGTCAATGGGATCACATTCTGCCACATGCGGAATTCGCTTACAATGATTCACTCAATAGAAGAATAGGGCAGAGTCCATTCCAAATTGTATATGGGATGCAGCCAAGGGGAGTCTCTGAATTGAAAGATTCGGAACAAGCTGAATTCAGAAGTGCTTGTGCATAGAACTTTGTAGAAGGAATGAAGGAGCTTCATAGCAAAATCGAGCAATTGCAGAATTTGAATCAAGAGTACAAGAAGAGAGCATATCAACACAGGTGAGAACTTCAATTTGAAGTTGGTGATTTGATTCTTGAGCATTTGAGGAAGGAAAGGTTCCCAAGGGGAACATACAACAAGTTGAAGATGAAGAAGTTTGGACCGTGCAAGGTCATAGGAAAATTTGGGGCAAACGCATATGAGATTGAATTACCCGATGGGGTCGAAATCTCACCCATATTCAATGTCGTGGATTTGTACCCCTACAGAGCTAAAGAAGTAGGAGCAGAAAATGAACAAGAAAATATTCAATGTACAAAAAAAATGCCTGTAGCTGAAAAGCCACATATGGAAAGCATAATTAACAAGAGGATTAGCAAAAAAGACCATGGGAAAAGAGTATTTTGAATACTTGGTCAAGTGGAAAGGACATCTAGTTGAATATGCCAGCTGGGAGAATGAAGAAGAAATTTGAAGACGTGGACAGATCGTACAAGTTCTCATGAACAAGAGTTCATGAAAATTTTCAAGCGAGGGAGTATGATGCAGGAGCATCATACAAAGCTCAGGTGCATGCCTAAAACCGAGGAGATAGCTGGACGCACAGAGGAAATTAAATAGGTTTTTGTGGAAACGTTGTGAATTTCAAAATCTGAAACATTAATGTAATGGATGGGAGGAAAATACATCAGCATTTATGTATTGAAGATCCATACCGATTTTGGAGCGTATGTTCCTATCCACCAAATATAATAGGAATTTATGTGTGTTTAATGAAAGTAGGTAGATTTAATTTAATAGATTAGACAGTTTAGAAGTGTAGAAGGGAAAATGGATGATAGACACCCTCAACCCTTGTATCATTGTAACATTATTCAGAATTTGTAAGCTGTAGAGATGCACAGAGGAGAACAGAGGATTTTATGCATCTTAGTTGTTATTCGCCATGTACAGGAGCACTAGAATTAATAGAAGAAAGATTTGATTCCAATCTATGTGTTTTTCATGGTTGTGGAACCACCTGTTAAATGGTATGTTGCAGGCTTGTTTGCATTCTTTGTATGCATTTTATTTCAATGCTATTTGTGTGTGTAGGCTCTAGAATTCTATGTTGAATGTTTGAATTCTAGATAAGGGGAGAATGAGTTTCAGTTGTTTCTCTTTCTGAGAACTCCTGCAAAGAGTGCAGTAGAGGGTCCGTAAGGAGTGCATTGATCAGGCTCTGAGTTTCATCTCATAACTCTTAGAGGATATTCAAATCATGTCTTTACAGGTAAGAGTGCTAGCCGAGCACAAAGCCATGAAAATTGTGCGCAATCTGGGAGAAGGGAACAAATTCTTTCAAACTCATAGAGGAGTTGAAGAATTTTCTATTGCAGGTAGTGCACAGAGCCGAAGACCCAAATAACCTGAGGTTATTTGAAAATTTTCCGCAAGGAGTGCACGTAGGAACCCTTTTGGAAGCCTTGGATAAAACCTTTGAGAAGTTTAGAGTGAGGTGGAGGTTGAAATCATCTCACAGAAGTCAAATTCGGGAGGAAAGATGCCAAGTCATTTGGCCAGAAGTCATCGTGAAGTTGAAATGGATGGTGGAATCACTTCAAGGAGAAGTGTTGAAGTTCCGTAGGCCATTGGATATGATACACCAACAGAGGGATTAATACTGAGAGTATTTCAACACCCATAAGCTCAGGAGGAGTAGCGACCGTTAGATCCGGATCAACTAGGACCGTCGATCTCGTATGTGAATTCACCATACTGGGAATCGGGAGGTGGACTAGTTCAATGTTGGACTCGAGAGTTTTGACCTCTCGGGTTTCAAAATCCTGATACAGCTAGGACCATTGGATTGAGGGAGGCACACAGCCATCGATCTCGTCGAAGGCATCATTTCAGAGTCAAGGATTTGTAGAGGGAGAGGAACGATTGCTCTCTTTTCTCTCAAGTTGCAAAAGCTGAAGGCTCATGTGAACAAGTGGCAAGGACCCACTCTTTAAGTGGAGTAAGCAGAGGTGACAGGTGGCATGTGCCCGATGCTTTGGGTGGAGTCAACCTTCGTTGACATATCATGTTTTGGGGATTCGTAAGGGGAGAGCACGAGAAGTTGGCGCTCCAACTCGTGAACTCGTGAGTTGTGAAAGGTGATGGCGTTAAGGCTTGGCTATGGTCCTATTGGGGGAATAAAGAGAGGGGATTACACCTTAGCCCATTCGCATTTTGTGTTTCAGCAATTTCTGAGAGTTGTGGCATTGCACTCGGATTTTCCCAACCGACGAGACCCAAAATCGTTGGGGTTTTGGAGAAGGGGTTTAATTAACATTTGTCTTTGGTCTAAAGAAGATCTTGTGTGGATCTCAAGCATGAGGGTAGAGGGTATTCACCACCATTCCATTAGATTAGTTTCCAGTCTTATTGCAGGTTCATTGATCCTCTTAATTATAATTCCTCGGGACCCTCTCATTGTTCCATATGTCTTCTTCATTTCCTATCCCAGGGCCTTCTCCTTAGTTTATTTATGAATATATTGCTTAGGATTTTCTCCATAGTTGGAAGACATGTGATTGTTGCAATCAGAACAACATTGATTGATATCATCCTATCCATCCACAGAATACCCCCATGTACTAATGCCAACAATTGTTTGACGCAGTTATTCATATCCTTGTCGCATCCAAAATGAGGGGTTTCCAATAGGTTCATTATTCCTGTGTTGTACAACTCTATGATCGATTTCTTTCATTCCAATATTTCAACTCCTAACGCACTTTTCCCTTTTATCTCCATGTATACCTGTGGCTCAAATTTAGGGAATTTATCTATGTTTTCTACATCATGGTCTGCGTACCATAGTTTTTCTACACATCCTAAAATGTTAGGAAGGATTATAACTCCCAGTATGCATGGTAGTGCTATTATGAATTATGTCTGATTCTGTGGTGACATTTTTTTGGCCCTTGACCAAATTTGGATATCCTTTGTCAGGTTTGACCTATTTTGGGACTTTGACAGGCTGTCAAAGCCAGAGCGCAAGTTGATGCAGAGATCGAGGAATCTTGGCCCCTTTTGGGGTGTTTTTGGGATTATGGATTATGTAACGGGTATGGCGATGTTTGCCCATGGGTTTACCCATGTTTAGGCCCTTTTGTAATGTATAAATAGAAAGCTAGGTGATGTAAATAGGCAGTGTGATGCTAGGTGCTAAGGGCAAGTGAAGGCCAATGTGCTAAGTGCAAGTGATAGTTGTGCATGCTTTGTGCATAATGTGTGAGACTTGCAAGGATAAGTGCAAGTGACTATAAGAGATTGTGTAAAGGATTTGTGTTGTAACCATGAGGAAGGAGGATCTGGCGAGGTGTGCGTAGATCTCTTGTCCTATGTGGAATAGGACCTTATGGATTTGTGCATGTATATGATTGACAAAAGATAATAAAGAAGACGAGGAGTTGGTGGACGTAGCCCCAGGATGGGGGTGAACCATGTATATCCTATGTTATGGATGCTTTGTTCATTATGGTTGTTTTATGGTTCATATGATTAGTTCTTAGTGAAATGATGTATGCTTAGATGAATATGATAGCTTAGTGCCTAATGATGTGAATGAGATGCTAGATCTAATCTATGTTGATGTGATTAGTGCTTGAATATTTGAATCTTGTTGAATATTGTGTTGTGATGTAATTAGGGTTTATATTCACTATAGACAAAGGTTAAGTACTAATGAATGACAAATCCTAAGTGCTTTGTTAGAGTATTATAATCACGGATATGTTTCCCAGCTAAGTTTGCAGACACTGGAGTCCTACAACCACCCCTTCCTCTACCTCAAGTGAGACTTAATCTACTTAACAGGTGCTACTGAAAGGGTCGGTAGTTAGGGTTGTGTTGGTGTGTTGTTGAAGCATTGAACCCTGAGTCTACCCCTGTGCCAACAAATGGTTCAGTTGTCGGGACCTGAAACTGTGATTGTTGGCAACTGAGGAAAAGAAGGAAATCTCTGTGCATAGATCTGTTGCTTTAGTGCGCAGTATTAAACTTGATTTACAAAGTTTTGTTCTAAGAAAGGAGGAAGATATGAATAAAAGAGGTAAGATCTAAAATCTTTGTGCTCTGATAGAGGTAAGATCAGTGAAAAATTCTGATTAAAGAGGTAAGATCTGAAAGCTTTGTTCTTTGATAAAGGTAAGATAAGTGGAAATTTTTGTTTCTAAAGTATGGATCTAGTTATGTTTGATAAATTTTATCCTAGTCTGAAAACTAGGGAACATTTAGAAGAAAGAAGGTTTAATATGAGTAGATCTGATAGAAATAATGAAAGATATGTTATTTATATGCATAGAAAGAAAGTTTGTACTAACAAACGGATGCAATATCCTAGGAAGAATTTTTTGTAGGTTAGCTACCACAATCCTAGTGTGCAGTACAAGAAAGTTTGGGGATCATTTAAGAGGAAGAGATGATTAACCCTTTGTTATAGCTGCAGAAGGTTGGGCCATGTTGCTAAGGATTTCCCTAATATAAGACCAGTTGTCTTTGTTGTAAAGCTATGGACCATGACGTTTTGGATTGCCCTAGAATGATTGCTAAGGTTGAAAGAATGAATATGAGACAAGAAAACCCTAAGAAAGGACAAGCAACTAAGACCATGGAAGAACCCCGGAAAGAATCAAAGACCGTATTACTAAAAATGAAAGAAACCCTAAATGACCACAGAGATATCAACTTATGAGATATCTTCAAAGAGAAAGAGTGCATAGAAACAAGAATAGGAAACTTCGACATAGACTGTGTTCTGGATGAGGAACCACAGGTGAATATTATGACAGAAAGAACTTGGGAATTTTTAGGAAAGCCTACTATGATTCCTTCATTGGGAGGAATAGGATTATTTAGAGGAAATACGGTAACCCTATATGGAAGACTTACCCAAACATCTATCAGTGCTCATGGCACTTCGACAAAAGAAGAATTTGAGGTTGTTAAATTTATTGAGAACAACGACCCATTTGCTATGTTACTAGGAAAAACCTAGATTGAGAAATATCAGATCCGAAGAAAACAAGAAAAGGAATCTCTAGAACAAAAAAATAAAGAACTAAGAGATTTCATGGCTAAGACAAAAGCACACTTACTGGAAGAACAAGAAAACCAGTCGAAGAAACTAAGGACCAGAAATCTGGATCTCGAAGTTGAAAGAACAGAAGAAGAACTGAAACACCTGTCTATACAAGAGAGTAGAGATTATCCAGGTGGATATCGGTGGCCACCAACCTTTCCCAATAGGCTCAAAATAGTTTTCTGACAATTTTGGTAATTTACTCTTTTTAGTAGTTTTCACTTCCGGAGCCGTTTTGAGGCCCTAAAGGATGTTTTTTTGGGAAAACATGTTTGCAATATACAATATCCTTTTATGTTTTTCCTAAAATGAATCTCCTCGATGATACCTTTCCAACGAGCTATCATGCTCCTAAAACAGAGATCGTATGCAAAAGTTACGACCCCGGGAAGTTGATGTACTAACTTACCCAAACGAGGCCCACATGAATTTTGGCGCTTCATATCCTAGGGTTAGGTTTTTGGATGTCTAGGGTTTTTGGAATTCCTGTTTATTGTAAAAATTCATTCAGAGCCTCATTGTAATCATCTTCTTGTGAATGCGAGTATCCATCACATCTCTTCTCATAGATAAGCTGCCACCATTCTAACGAGTCTTTCACTCTGTATTTTTACAGTCTCTGTACATTTATTTCATTAATAGAAATCGTGTATTAATGTATATTTGTGTTTATGGTTGCATATATGATACATTTATGTTATACTATTGAATATATTTGATATCTCTATGCATTTATTTATTATATCTCTACTCTCATTTCGTGCCGAAAATAATCTGGATCAAGAGAACCTACCCCAGACAGAGAATAAGTATTGTCCTTGAACCCTACAAAAGACCATCAAGAGTGTGAAGTTACTACGCCAAGAGGAGATAAGAATCAGAAGAGGAACCCAGTAACATAGATCATAGGGAAGAATGCTAGAAATCTCAACAAGAAGAAGGCAAAGTTGGAGAAATTACAGGAACTTCCAGAGAAGACTTTGCAGAAGGAAGGTCTCCAGAATTCGAACTTCGTCGGAATTGTTGTCCGTTGGAAGGATATGTTACATCATTGTCTACTTATCCCATCAACTGTTAAACCGAGCACACTTTCGTGAATTGTATCTAATCCAACAAGATAACTCATTGTTACTGTGGTGTGCTTATTGAGACCTTTCCATCCATTCTATTGCATTGAGAAATTGTTCATCAGCTTGAGATATCCAATATCAAGCGTGCATGTTAGATGAGCTCAGTGCTGTGGAAAAGTTAGTAGAGGAAATTTTAATCGATCTAATGGTAGAGAGAGTGATGTCCACAAGAGTTCAAGCCTCATCGACATAAGGAGTGCAAGCCTCCCCTTCGACTACTCACGGATCCGGACCATCTCGAGTTGCAGATGAGAAAATAACCAAGCATCGATATGACCTAGAAAACACAAATTTAATCCCTTCCATCCTGCCCGACTACATATCGCCTCTGGTCGATGTGGTGAATTTTGATAGTGTCCCCAAGGACATCGAATACACCTTGGTCACTGCGTACCTCCTGAAGTGGATATGCACAAGAAATACTCAGCTGGATAAGATCAATACACTAAAGATCAACGACTTTAACCTACGGGATCGCAAGAAATTCAGCATGCTCAGTCCTCATAGTTAATTGACTAGGACGAAGGGGAAGAAGTTGAGGATAATCCCCCAACCATGGAATATGGACCTCACGCAGTCCACCATCCTGAAGGTGATGAAAATACCCCATTTTGGAAGGCACCAGGAGGTTAATGTGTGCGTTAATATCCTGCTATCGAGATTCCATGGAAGTTATTTGTGGCTAGATAGATGCATCACCATCGATCCAACGTTGATCCATTGGATCACCGGATTGAGAATGCACGGACCAGACCCGCAAGAATTTTACCCAGGGAAGGCTGTAGACCGCGCCCTGGTGCAGAAGATTAAAGATACATGCGGTGATGTGGAGAAGGGGAAGCGAGGCTACAAGGTATCCTCCATACAGAATGGCGCAGTGTGCCTTGCTTTCCAAATGATTGTTGGTAAGCTAGTCCAGAAGAAAAGACCCACGCGGGTAACAGGTTTTGTTGTTGACCTCATAGGGAAATGCGTGGAGGGGATACAAATGAACTGGGAAAAGTACTTAATGAACCAGTTAGACCAATACTATCGTGAAGCTCGAGATCAGGGATATGAGGTCCATTTTAGTTGGCTTCTAATCCTCATCGCGTTCATAGCTTGACAGATGTCAGAAGGTGTGACCTTCCCTGAAATAGATCCATCTAAACCCTTAGCCACGAAGTTCACTTCGATATGGTATTCAATCAATATGGGAAAACAATGGAAATCAAACGTGGTGTTCCACACCTACTACCTACCATTAAAGAGGGCTATTGAGTTTGTCCCTCATATAACGTTGAACACCCTGCACAGTTTTAGGCCATTTGTGAAGTTCCATGCAGACAGAAATTTTATCTACATCACTGCGCGGAGACGAACACAAATAAGCACTACAGATTTATTACAAAATCACAAAGGATGACCTAGAAGAAATAACAAAGGAGTGGCCTACAGAGCTCCTTATCCCTGTTGACCCCACAGAACAGTCTGATCCCGAACTAATCGGAAGCCCGATGATCAGTCGTGAAGGGAACGATACACCTAGAACTAGCAGAAGGAAGAAGACAGAAGAAGTCCAATAGTTGAGCAGTGCATCAGAAGAAACTACTTCATAATCACCTTGAGGAGGAGGTGATGATGAAGTATATAAAGAAGAGAACAATGGAAAAGAATATCAGCAGAAGCAAGGTGAAGTAACACCACCACAGAATCCCCCTGATGACGCAGAGCCATATCAAAAAAGAAAGGTTTCTCCCACGAAACCCACATCGTAGAATAAGTCAAAAGATAGTAAGACCAAGCTGCATACTCTGCTCATGCTCGATGACTTCAACTTCATCATCACAGTTCTATCAGATGCTTCAGAAGATCTCTTTAAGAGAAATGAAGCTAAGAAAGAGACCATGTATGAAAAAATTGAAGCAGAACTGTGAGGGGTACAGTAGGCCCTTCACTCCAGCCACGTAGTGTCCACTGCTTCCCCTCCATCACAAGAAACAGATATGGGAGATCATCCTACCCAACTCCACAAACTAGCCGATGCAACTAAATCATGCCTTTGTCGTACATAGGAAGAAATAGAACAAGCAGCACAAGAGGATGTAATAGAGAAACATAGGGTTGCGCAATAGGAGAAGGTTTCCTTCCAAGCAAAGTTTGAAGAGGAAAAGGCACAGATCCGGTAAGAGAAAGAATAGTTTCTCATAGAGCAGGTTGGATTAAAAGAAGCAGTCAACAGAGCACTTCACTCTATGATGGGATTAGAGAAAAATGAGGAAGACCGAGTGGAGCATCAAGTAGCACAGCTTGTTGAATCCATCCAGCAGCTTCAATAGAGAATACCAGATCGAGAGCTACAAATAGTACCAAGTACTCCATAGGACGTGTGATACCAAAGAGAAGCCATTTCTCGGAGCGCAGTTTAGAGGATCAGAGCATTAGCTTTAGAATGTCAACAACTTAGCAATAGAAGTGTGCAGACTTATGAGCAACTTACTGAGGACCATGAACTGAAGGCACTAGAGTCACAGCTCCAAGAGGCAAATCAACAAGCAGCAATGGTACAAGCACAATTGAAGCTCTTGTTAGCATTTGAGAGAATGAAACGATACCAGGAATAGCGCACTCTTCAATAGCATGTCCATGTCATACAGAGAAAAGTCATGGAAGTGACTTAGAGGCTCCAACCAGTCCAGGATGCATCTTGCCAACTGTTCGAAGAGATTGAAGGACGAGGAGAAGAGCTGGAACAAGTAGTCACTTCAGTCAAACAACGCTTAAAGGGACCTATGAAAAAGGTAGTTCTTCAGGAGTTCACCGAGTAGGAGGCCCTAGCGCAGTAGTAGGTCAAAGCAGCTTGAGGATTTTGAAGCAGAGCTACCCAGATCAGAGTGACTCGGGATGAGTCACAGGTGAGTGTTGGGGGCCTATTGGCCCTTGACCAAATTTTGGAGATCCTTGGTCAGGTTTGACCTATTTTGGGACTTCGA
>ML797213.1:328962-347291 GCA_009831015.1 Picea engelmannii | reverse complement strand
TATGTCCACCATCCATTTCTCTTAGTTCATTCAATATCTAGATCTAGGGAAAGAGTAGTATTCTGTCACGGTTTGTTCCAGATCCAGGTGGATCTGGGGAGATTGGTCTGTGTCCGCACTCACGAATTTATCCTAAAACAGTATGCTTAGATGACTATGATAGCTTAGTGCCTAATGATGTGAATGAGATGCTATATCTGATCTATGTTGATGTGCTTAGTGCTTGAATGTGTTGAATCTTGTTGAATACTGCATTGCACTATAATTAGGGTTAATTTTTATTGTAGAAAAAGGTTAAGTACTAATGAATGACAACTGCTAAGTGCTTTGTTAGAGTATTGTAATCACATATCTGTGTCCCAGCTAAGGTTGCAGACACTGGAGTCATGCAACCACCCCTGTCTCTACCTCATATGAGACTTCATCTGCTTCGTAGGTGTTACCGAAAGAACCAATAGTTAGGGTTTTGTTGGTGCATTGTTGAAGCGTTGAACCCTGGGTCTGCCCCTGCCCCTGTGCCAACACCTTTGTATTTGATGTTTCCCCTTTCTCTTTTCTGTTGCGATGGATGTCCTTGCTTTCTGGTGGGCATCCTCTTCTACTTTTGTGTCTGAATATGGTTCACTTGTAACATCTTCCACTTGCACCTATTCTTCTATTTGCAGCGCTGTCTCTACAACATGTTTCTCTACTTCAGCTTGTGCCCTAGGCTCGTCTGATTCTGTTCTTTCGTCATCTTCCTCATTTGTCTATTGTGGCTCTCCCAAAACCAATTGATTTGTGGGTTTTTTTCTTTGGTAGGGTTTTTTCCTTCAAGCCTTGGATCCACATCCATTTTCTCAGCAACTGGCTCCTCTTATTCGACAACTGTTGGGCTCACTAGTTCCAGTGATGGAATCGCATCCACGTCTATGACTTGTGTCTGTTGATTATGGATTTGTACCTTTGTGGCTACTTGCTTTGTGGACTTTGTAGCATTTTTTGTGCTTCTCATGACTTGACTAGGATCTTTGACCTTCAGTGGTGCCATTTTTCTAGATCTCAAAGGAATTGCTCTGAATTCTTTCTTAACCTCCACGGAAATACATGCTTGTGCTCAGATTTCTCTCCTTAGAGCTTGTCTTCTCCAAGTCACAATGAGGTTTATCTTACAAGTTTCTTGTTTTTATAACGCCTGTCATAAATGCTCTGTCGTATCCCACTTTTTCATTCATTGCCTTTTTCTTTTTCCAACCACCTTATGTTTCAGTGCGTTATGTTTTCACTCTGTCAAACTTGTTTTCTACGTAGTATCTTGAATTATTTCACACCAATTTACTATCTGTTGAGTGTTGTATCTTCCAATTGTTTATCTACCACTTATCCATCTACTCACTTATTTTTGTCTTTTTCTCATTTTTCTACTGTTTTCTTCCTTTTTCTTCTTTTTGACTCCTACTATATACAATACGTACAATTTTTTTTTCTACACTACAACTATTGAGGGTTGGTAGGTTGATTGTCCCTATACAGTTTTATTTGACTACCATTCACCAGTCCTTGAATATCCTTGCATGTTAAATCCTGCAGTTGCACAACACCTCCATGTGTGACAAACTTTATCTCATATGGCCCTAGCGAATTCATCATGAACTTCCCTGAGTGCTGCAAATATTTATTGTCATAGAGGGGAACTAGATCTCCTTCCTTGAAGTTATTCTCCTTGATGTGCCTATCATTCCAATATTTATCCTTTTCTTTATGTACTTCCTAATGGAAACCATCTACAATCATGTCTTCTTCTAATTCCATGAGTTGTTTCAATCTTTCTTGAGTTGAGCCTCTTCTTGTCATGTTTGTAATTGTTGCAATGCACAGACTAGGTATCAAATACTCTAGAGGAACTACTTATTCATCTACATACACTAATATGAACAGTGTCTTCCCTGCAAGTTTCTTACATGTAGTTCTATAGGCCCATAACGTTGTTGGTATCTTCAAATCCCAACCATCCATGTTCACATTGCAAATCTTGGTTAAGGCATTCTTCAATATCTTGTTAAATTCTTCCATGGTTCCATTAGCCTACAGATGGTAAGGAGTACCCTTATGATGATGTATCACAAATTATTCAATCATTGCCTGGATAGTATTGTTGATAAAATGAGTTCCCTGATCACTCATCAGAATTCTATGGCATCCAAATCTTGTGACTACTTTCTCAAATAAGAAGTGTGATGTAGTATCTATATTGCAATCCTTCACTAGTGTTGCTTTAGCCCATCTGTTCAAATAACCCATCATTGTAATGATAAACCTTTCTCTTTATCTTTTGTTTGGTGGATTAATTGGTCCTACAAAATATGTTTCCCATTTGTCAAACACTTTTAAAGTTACTTGAGGTCTTAATGGAATCTCATCCCTCGTGGATGGCTTTCCAACCCTCTGAAAAACATCAAAAATATGACAATACACCTTTAAATCATTGTGGATTGTTGGCCACCATAATCCTACGTGCAATATATTATGTGCATTAGCTTTCCCTGCATAGTGTCCTCTACTTCATCCTTCATGCGCTTCTGCTAAAATGATATGCCTTTCATGCTCCATAACACATATCCTTAAAATGTTTTTTGCACCAAGTTTGTTCAAGTTCCCTGCAATAAGTCAGTAGTATGCAACTCTCACAACTAGATTCTTCTTCTACACAGTATTAAATTCCTTTGGGGAAAATCCTGTACTCAAAATTCAATAATGTAAGCTAAATATTCATCAGCAATCTATACTGAAAAGAGTTTTGCATCTAGGAAATTGTATTCCAAGTTGCTTGGTTCTTCTCCATTAGTTATCATGGACAAACGATCTTTCCCTACATTCAATCTTCCAGGTTTCATTACTAATTCAAAATCAAACTCCTAAAATAAGAGTAACCATCTGCATATTCTTCCCCCAACACTAGCTTATGGATCAGGTATCCAAGAGAAGAATGATATGTAAACATTTTAAAATGTTGACTTAACAAATAATGTATGAACTTATGCAATGCATACACCATTTCCAACCCTTCTCTTTCCGTTGTGTTGTAATTTTGTTTTGAATCCGATAGATTCCTACTTTCAAATGATATTGGGTGATCTATATCATCTTCTCCTCGTTGTGTTAATAATGCTCCAAGTGCTATTGCAGATGCATCTACATTAACATGGGACTCTTTTGAACAATATGGAAACACTAAAATTGGCATTGCCACCACTTTCTCTTTCAATATATCCAAACTATGTTGACACTCCTTATTCCAGTGATACATGATGTCCATTTTTAACAGTTTCTCCATCGGTGCAGTAATATGTGCATATCCCCTGATAAACTTCATATAGTATCATGTATGGACAAGTGTACTTTTAACTGACGCGATGAATTAGGTGGTGGTAAATTAACTATGACAACAATTTTGGCAGGATCAACTAGCAAACCCTGTTTACACACAACATGCCCTAACAGAATACCAAATGGTGCACTGAAAATGAATTTCTTAATATTCAATGAAATATGACATTGTCTACACCTGTCTAACATCAATCTTAATAGTTCAACATGATCCTTCAATAAGATAAAAATTGTCCAATCATCCAAATAAACTTCCAAAAACWTATGAATGAATTCCTTAAARGAATCTACTACTACCCTTTAGAAGATAGAAGGGGAATTCTGTAAATTTGGATGAACCTACACAGATAAGATCTAGCTAGAAAGAATACATACACAATTTGCAGAGAAATGAGAAAAGACAGAAACRAGAGAGTGAGAATCAAAGTATTTTCATTAACCAAAAGAATGAATGATAATTTACACATGATATACTCTGTATAAATCAACTAATGTGCACTGGAGGAGAAGCCAATTCRCCATAGTGGTGGTCTAGAGTGATCTGGACACACACCGATAGTTACGGGAGTTAACGGCCACCTAGTCTGAGTTAACTAGTCTCTTAGTATTCAGTTAACTAACTAAAACAGAGTGAAGTGAGGAGGAGATAAGGGAATCATGAGTAATGAACTAGTCTGGTAATAATCCCAAGGATAATTCGCATTAGTAGGTGATGATCCCAATGATGCATGGTGATGAAACCAATGTGGCATTAAGACTCCACTCAACTGATCAAATTGAAGTGTGAACTGAAGAGAATATTCTCCTAGAATGTAGGAAAAAGAATATTCTCCCTAAACTATAGGAGATTGAATAATGGATAATAAACATAGGGAAAACCTTAGGAAAAATAAATCCTAGGTGTGTGTGAAGTATCTCCAACACCCCGCTGAACATCACTATGGTGAAAATAAATAATGGTTCCCAGCAACGAGGCCGTGTCAGGTTCCCGAAAACAAAAGATACACTGAAATAAATGACGAAAGAGGGAAAAAATCATGGGAAACCCCCCCCCCCTAAAAATACAATGTATGTAAGAAAAAGAACTAACATTTTCTAGGCAATTGTGTCCTTCACTCCAAGATGACTACGTAGAGAATGGAACTTCTACTCAATGAAGGTCTTGGTGAAGATGTCTGCAGTATGTTATGTTGAAGGATGGAATTGTAGGTCGATGATCCTCTTGTGTACTAAGTTCCGAATGTAGTACATGTGGATCGCAATGTGCCTCGTCTTCTCCCTTTGAATTGGATCTCTACAAAACTTTAGAGTCCTCTGGTTGTCACAACAAATGACGATCCACTGATGAAACTAAATGCCCAACTCGATGAGAAAATGTTGTACCACATAGCCTGAATGACTATGTTAACTACCCCTCTGTAATAGTCCTCAACTGAATATAGAGAAATAGCAACATGCTTCTTGCTTGACCAATAGATGGGCCTAGAACCCAAACTGGGTGAGTAACCAAATGTGTACTTGCGATCAATGTTATCGCAAACCCAGTCAGAATAAGTGAACCTGGTGAGTTCCAATGTATAGTATGTTGCATAGTGGATCCCAAAGGTAATGGTTCCTTGTATGTATCAAAGGATACACTTTGTAACCTTCCAATATAGCTCACACGGCTCTTACATGAACCATAAGACTACTCTAACTGCATAGGAGAGGTCTGGTCTGGACTGTGTGAGATAAAACAAGATGCCCACTAGTTGTATGTACAGTGTGTTTCCCACCAGTGGAGTTTCCCCGCCATCCTCAAGTCTGAATCCTAATAGTAAAGGAGTCGAGGCATACTTCCAGTCTGTCATGTGAAATCTCTTGAGAATATCTCATGCATACTTGGCCTGAGATAGTTTGATGCCTAATGCATTATGACTGATCTTGAGTCCAAGGACGAAATGTAGCGGACCCATGTCCTTCACCAAGAACCTGTCATGTAAAATCTTCTTGACTGTAGTAATCACTGAAGTCGAGGAACCAGTGATCAACAAATCATCAACATGCAAAACTAGGATTAGAAGTAAATCACTGACTAATTGTTGTTGGCATTTACGTTTTCTTTAACCATTTGTGTGCGATGTTGTGGAAGATGAACAGTTCCATCACTGGGACCAAGAAGAGGAAAATATAAGCGCATCCATCTAGGACCTCAAGCAGTGGAAGAAAATGATGAAGATCATCGAGCACCTCAAAGGAGTGCAAGACATGAATAAGTTGTAAGCAGAGCTAGTAGTTGTGTAGACGCAAAATAAGGATCGACAAGCTCAAATGGAACCTCTCTAAGAGCTATCCCTAGAGGTCATTGGGCAAGTAGAGGAGGAAAAGATAACATGGCGTAAACACAAGAAGAGTGCGCAGAAATGATCTCGGAGGAGATCACAATGCAATTGTTAGATGTCCTTAAAGGAAATGTCCTGCAAGCTCAAACACAAGAAACGGAACTTGCAGAAAAATTCCACACTCTAGAAGGAGTGGTTGAAGAAGCGTGCATAGTCTAGGTGGATCGGGACGAGCCACATGTCAGTTTTGGGGGCATGTTGGGAGAAGGCCCATTTTTGGGAAAACACCATTTTTTGAGAGAAAAGCATGAAGTAGAAAGAAAAGACAGCTGGAAGGAAAAGCAGCAGATGCAAAGGAAGCACGTGAGGTGTGCATGAAAGGGAGGTCTAACTACATTAGGGTTAGGGTTTTTGCATGATATTGTAATGGTTGTTAAGCCAAGAGGATGTATAAGTATCACCTAGGAGTTCTAGGGGCGAAGAGACCAAGAGAGACAGAGAGAAGAATGAGAGGGGGTAGAACTGAAACACTTTTGTAAGTTGGTGAGCTAGAGAAGAGTCTAGCAACTCGATCTCGAGGGTTACATCGCATGTTGATGAGCCTGGTGCGATCTAGTCAGCCTCACAGGGATCGAGAAGCCTATTGAGATTGTAAGATCTAAGACTGTAAACGTGTGCGGCGCAAGATATTGTTGATACATAATAAAATATATTAAGAGACAAATATTTGTGGATGTATCCTAGGAGGGGGTAAACCATGGTAAAACTTGTGTTATCACATTGAATGTTATGCATATCCATTGTTGTTAATGATTAAATGCTAGATGAATGAATGAAGGAACTAGTTATATCTGAGATTCCATGTGCATGAGTAAGAGTGATTGATTAATTAACATGTTAGACTAAATAAATGAAGACTACAAGGTACAATCACATATCCCCACGTATTCCCAAGATGCAAGCGTCTAAGCATTGCAGCCACCCATATAACTATCTTGGGTGAGACTACGCATTGCACCCTATGTACTATGTCGCCTTCTAGTTTACCAGGAGGGTCGATAGTTTTAGAGGAATTTTGTTGGAACCTTGTTAAGTCTGAACCTGGGTCAACTTATGAAAGTAAGGTAAGATCAGAGTAGATGAAGTAGTTTAAAAACCAACACCTTATTAACTAATGTCGACCTTTATTATATAGAAAACATATCCTACTAACTAACGATCCACATAGAGGGGTTATGATCGGATCGTAACATCCTCCATTAGTCACTTTGGTGAGATCCTTCTCCTCTACTATTGGCTTTGGGGCAGTATTGTTTTTAGTATTTCTCATTGTTGCACTCCCTCCTATATCGTTTGCGCACTCAACAACCTTCCTTGTATTAGCTACTAGACTATTATATTTCTACAACATGTCAGCTTCTACTGGTTACTTTCCTTTTTGTCCCTTCTTTTGGGTGACTGGTACCTTCCAATCATCTGGTCAATATTTCATATCCCATTGTACTTCCTCTCTAGTGACGCAATACCTCATCTGCAGTGAATTCTTCTTTGGGTCCCTTTTGGCTTGAATCCATACATTGTACCTTGATACCTAAAAGTTAGCTATGTTCTTGTGTTCTTCCGCCACTTCAAGTGGTATCCTCCATGTCTAAGCCACCTTTTCCTGTATTTCCTCAAAATACATCACAAATATACTGGAGTTGGCCTTCCTTTCTTTTGCGGTTGAAGTGTTCCAATATGTTGCATATTGTGTTGCGCAAAAATTTCCTATCCTTCGGAAAAATGCACTATATTTAGGTTGTCTCCATCCCACCGATGTTATAAGTATGATCATCCATGAATAATGGAACTATGTGCTTAAGTCTTGTGCATATTTGAAATCATCCAAAACTAAGTTCAATAAGTATGGACTCCAGCTAAGTAAAGTCCCCTTCTTGCACTGCACGACTATTTCTATCACTACTACCCGTGCTTATTCCTTGTGAAACTTCCTCAACACTTTCCATGCCATTATATTAGTTTATAGTCTTGTTGTAGGTTCATTGATCCTGCTAATGATAATTCCTCGGGACCCTCTCATTGTTCCATATGTCTTCTTCATTTCCTCTCCCATGGCCTTCTCCTTAGTTTTTTTTATCCAAATATTGTTTAGGATTCCCTCCATCAGTTGGAAGACATGTGATTGTTGCAATCAGAACAACATTGATTGATATTGTCCTTCCCATACACAGAATACCCCCATGTACTAATGCCAACAATTGTTTGACGCAGTTATTCATATCCTTCTCGCATCCAAAATGAGGGATTTCCAATAGGTTCATTATTCCTGTGTTGTACAACTCTGTGATCCATTGCTTTCATTCTAATATTGGAACTCCTGACGCACTTATCCTTTTTATCTCCATGTATACCTGCGGCTCAAATTCAGGGAATTTATCTATGTTTTCTACATCATGGTATGCGTACCTCATTTTTTCTACACATCCTAAAATGATAGGAAGGATTGTCACTCCCAGTATGCATGGTAGTGCTATTGTGACTTATGCCTCCTTGCACGGTGACCTTTCGTTGTCCCTTGACCAAATTTGGAGATCCTTTGTCAGGTTTGACCTATTTTGGGACTTCGACAGGCTGTCGAAGCTGGAGCGCAAGTTGAAGTAGATATCGAGGGATCTCATCCCCTTTTAGGGATTTTTTGGGATTAGGGCTTATGTAACGGGTATGGGGATGTCGGCCCATGGGTTTACCCATGTTTAGGCCCTTTTGTAATGTATAAATAGAAAGATAGGCGATGTAAATAGGCGGTGTGATGCTAGGTGCTAAGGGAAAGTGAAGGTCAATGTGCTAAGTGCAAGTGACAGTTCTGCATGCTTTCTGCATAATGTGTGAGACTTGCAAGGCTAAGTGCAAGTGACTGTAAGAGATTGTGTAAAGGCTTTGTGTTGTAACCTAGCTCGAGGAAGGAGGATTTGGCGAGGTGTGCCAAGATCTCTTGTCCTATGAAGAGTAGGACCTTATGCATTTGTGCATGTAGATGATTGACAGAAGCTAATAAAGAAGACAAAGAGTTGGTGGACATAGCCCCAGGTTGGGGGTGAACCATGTATATCTTGTGTTATGGTTGCTTTGTGCATTATGATTGTTTTATGGTTCATATGATTAGTGCTTACTGCAATGATGTATGCTTAGATGAATATGATAGCTTAGTTCCTAATGATGTGAATGAGACGCTAGATCTAATCTATGTTGATGTGATTAGTGCTCTAATGTGTTGAATCTTGTTGAATACTGTGTTGCATTGTAATTAGGGTTTATCTTCACTATAGACAAAGGTTAAGTACTAATGAAAGACAAATGATAAGTTCTTTGTTAGAGTATTGTAATCACAGATCTGTTTCCCAGCTAACTTTACAGACACTGGAGTCCTACAACCACCCCTATCTCTACCTCGGGGCAGACTTCATCTGCTTCACAGGTGTTTCCGAAAGGGCTGGTAGTTAGGGTTTTGTTGGTGCATTGTTGAAGCATTGAAACCTGGGTCTACCCCTGTGCCAACAAATAGTTCCATTGCCGAGACCTGAAATTGTGATTGTTGGGAACTAAGGAAAGGAAGGAAAGCTCTATGCATAGATCTGTTGCTTTAGTGTGTAGTATTATACTTAATTTATGAAGTTATGTGCTAAGAAAGGAGGCAGATCTGAAGAAAAGAGGTAAGATCTGAAAGCTTTGTGCTTTGGTAGAGGTAATATCAGTGAAAAATTTTGATTAAAGAGGTAAGATCTGAAAGCTTTGTGCTTTGATAAAGGTAAGATAAGTGGAAATGTTTGTTTTGAAAGTATGGATCTAGGTATGTTTGATAAAAAAATTCCTAGTCTGAAAACTAGGGCACAGTTAGAAGAAAGAAGGTTTGATATGAGTAGATCTTATAGAAATAATGAAACATATCTTATTCCTATGCATAGAAAGAATGTTTGGACTAACAAATGGATGCAATATCCTAGGAATAATTTTATGCATGTTAGCTACAACAATCCTAGTGTGCAGTACAAGAAAGGTTTCAGATCATTTAAGAGGAAGAGAGGATTAACCCTTTGTTATAGCTACAGAACGCCAGGCCATCTTGCTAAGGATTTCCCTAATAGAAGACCTAGTTGTCTTTGTTGTAAAGCCATGGACCATGACGTTCTGGATTTCCCTAGAATTATTGCTAAGGCTGAAAGAACGAATATGAGACAAGAAAACCCTAAGAAAGGCCAAGAAACTGAGACCATGGCAGAAACCCAGAAAGAATCAGAGATTGTATTACTACAAATGAAAGAAACCCTAAATGACCACAGAGATATCAACTTATCAGAGATGTTCAAAGAGAAAGAGTGCATAGAAACAAGAATAGGATACTTCGACATAGATTGTGATCTAGATGAGGAAACATAGGTGAATATTATGACAGAAAGAACATGGGAATTTTCAGGAAATCCTGCTATGATTCCTTCATTTGGAGGAATAGGATTATTTAGAGGAAAGTTGATAACCCTATGTGGAAGACTTACCCAGACATCTATGAGTGCTCATAGCACTTCGATAGAAGAAGAATTTGATGTTGTTAAATTTATTGAGAGCAACGCCCCATTTACTATGTTACTAGGAAAAACATGGATTGAGAAAGATCAGATCCGAAGAAAACAAGAAGAGGAATCTCTATAGCAGAAAAATCAAGAACTAAGAGACTTCATGGCCAACGGAATAGCACACTTACTGGAAGAACAAGAAAACCAGTCGAAGCTACTGAGGACTAGAAATATGGATGTCGAAGTTGAAAGAACACAAGAAGACCTGAAATACCTGTCTATACAAGAGATTAGATCTGATCCAGGTGGCTATCCGTGGCCACCCACCTTTTCCAACTGGCTCAAAATAGTTTTCTAGCAATTTTGGTAATTTACTCTTTTTAGTAGTTTGCACTTCCGGAGCTGTTTGGAGGCCCTAAACGATGTTTTTTGGGAAAACATGTTTGGAATATGCAATATCCTTTTATATTATGCCTACAATGAATCTCCTCGATGATACCTTTCCAACGGGCTATCATGCGCCTAAAACGGAGATCGTATGCAAAAGTTACGACCCTGAGAAGTTGATGTACTAACTTACCCAAACGGGGCCCACATGACTTTTGGCGCTTCATATCCTAGGGTTACGTTTTTGGATGTCTATGGTTTTTGGCATTCATGTTTATTGTAAAAATGCCTTCATAGCCTCATTGTAATCATATTCTTGTGAATGTGAATAGCCATCACATCTCTTCTCATAGATAAGTTGCCACCATTCTAACAAGTCTTTCACTCTGTATTTTTACAGTCTCTGTACATTTATTTCATTAATAGAAATCGTGTATTATTGTATATATGTGTTTATGGTTGCATATTTGATACATTTATGTTATATTATTGAATATCTGTGATATCTCTATGCATTTCTTTATTATATCTCTACTCTCATTTCGTTCTGAAAAATAATTTGGATCAAGAACACCTACCCCAGACAGAGAATAAGTATTGGCCTTGAACCCTAGGAAATACCATCAACAGCGTGAAGTTACTATGCCAAGAGGTGATAAGAATCAGAAGAGGAACCTAGTAACACAAATCATAGGGAAGAAGGCTAGAAATCTCAATAAGAAGAAAGCAAAGTTGGATAAATTACAGGAAGTTCTAGAGAAGACTTCGCAGAAGGAAGGTCTCCACAATTTGAAATTCGTCGAAATATCAGAGAAACTCATATTGGAACTTTTCCATGGTGGATATATATGACCATTGTAGTCATTATAATCATTAGGTTGACATTCCGAACAGTTAGAACAACAATTATGATCAGAAAGCTCGCCATCGGATCGTTGGGACCGCGCCGTAATGGACAGAACTGCATTGATGAAGGCTTCTTGTCTGTTGGAAGGATCTTTTACATCGTTGTCTACTTATCCTGTCGAATATTGTGTCGAGCACACTTTCGCGAATTGTATCTGAGCCAACAAGAGAACTCATTGTTACTATGTTGTGCTTATTGAGACCTTGCCATCCATTCTATTGCATTGAGAAATTGTTCATTAGCCTGAGATATCCAATATCGAGCATGCATGTCGGACGAGCTCAGCACTGTGGAAAATTTAGTAGAGGAAATTTTAATTGATCTAATGGTAGAGAGAGTGATGTCCACAGGATTTCAAGCCTCATCGATGCGAGGAGTGCAAGCCTCCCCTTCGACTACTCATGGATACGAACAATCCCAAGTTGCAGATGAGAAAATAACCAAGCATCTAGATGACTTGGAAAACGTGAAGTTAATCCCTTCCATCCTGCCTGACTACATCCCGCCTCTGGCCAGCATAGTGAATTGTGATAGTGTCCCCAGGGACTTCGAATACACCTTGGTCACTACGTACCTCCCGAAGCGGATACGCAAAGGAAAGCCTTAACCAGATAAGATCATGACACTAAAGATCAGTGACTTTAACCTAGGGGATCGCAAGAACTTCAGCATGCTCACTCCTCACAAGTATTTGACTAGGAAGAAGGGGAATAAGTTGAGGATAATCCCCCAACCATGGACTATGGACCTCGCGTAGTCCACCATCCTGAAGGTGATGAAAATACCCCATTTTGGAAGGTACCATGAGGTTAACGTGTGCGTTAATATGTTGTTGTCGAGCTTCCATGGTGATTATTTGTGGCTAGACAGACACATCACCGTCGATCTGGCACTGATCCATCGGATCACCGGATTGAGCATGCAAGGACTAGACCCACAAGACTTTTACCTAGGGAAGGCTGCAAACCGTGCCCTGGCGCAAAAGATTAAAGATACATACGGTGATGTGGATAAGGGGAAGTGAGGCTACAATGTATCCACCATACAGAATGGCACAGTGCGCCTTGCTTTCCAGTTGATTGTTGGTAAGCTAGTTTGGAAGAACAGACCCACGCAGGTCATAAGGTTTGTTATTGACCTCGCAGGGAAATGCGTGGAGGGGCTACAAATGAACTGGGCAAAGTACTTAGTGAACCAGTTAGACCAATATTGTCACGAAGCTCAGGATCATGGATATGAGTTCCATTTTAGTTGGCTACTGATCCTCATCACGTTCATATCTTGGGAGATGTCGGAAGGTGTGACTTTCTCTGAACTAGAGGCATATGAACCCTTAGTTGTGAAGTTCAGTTCGCTATGGTATTCAAGTGATATGGGAAAACAATGGCAATCAAACACGGTGTTCCATACCTACTACCTGTAGTTAAAGAGGGATATTGAGGCTATCCCTCGTATAACGTCAAACACCCTGCACAGGTTCAGGCCATTTGTAAAGTTCCATGCAGACATACATTTTATCTACATCACTGCATGCGGAGATGAACATAAAGAAGTACTACAGATTTATTACAAACTCATAGAGGAGGACCTAGAAGAAATAACAAAGGAGTGGCCTACAGAGCTCCTTATCCCTATTTACCCCACAGAATTGTTCGATCCCAAACTAATCGGAATCTCGGTGATCACTCGTGAAGGACGTGATACACCTGGAACTAGTAGAAGGAAGAAGACAGAAGAAGTCTAGTAGATGAGAAATGCATCAGAAGAAACTGCTTCAGAATCACCTGGAGGAGGAGGTGATGATGAAGTAGATAAATAAGAGAACAATGGAAAAGAAGATCAGCAGAAGCAAGGTGAAGTAACACCGCCATAGAATCCCCCTGATGATGCAAAGCCATATCACAAAAGAAAGGTTTCTCCCATGAAACCCACATCATGGAAGAAGTCAAAATCTAGTAAGACCAAGCTGCAGACTGTGCTCATGCTTAATGACTTCAACTTCATCATCGTAGCTCTATCAAATTCTTTGTAAGATCTCTTGCAGAGAAATGAATCTAAGCAAGAGATCATGTATGAAAAAATTGAAGCAAAAATGCGAGGGGTATAGAAGGCCCTTCACACTAGTCGTGTAGTGTCCATGGCTCCCCCTCCATCAGAAGAAACAGAGTTGGGAGACAAACCTACCCAACTCCACAGACTAGACGATGTGACTGAAGCCCACCTTCGGCGTGCACAGGAAGAAACAGAATAGGCCACAGTTTCCCTGAAGCAAACACAATAGGAAGTAATAGACCAACACAGGGTTGTGCAGCAGGAGAAGGCTTCCCTCCAAGCAAATTTTGAAGAGGAAAAAGCGCAGATCCAGCAAGAGAAAGAATAGATGCTCACAGAGAAGGTTGGATTAAAAGAAACAGTCAACAGAGAATTTTTTTGTGTGATGGGCTTAGAGAAAAAGGAGGAAGACCCAGTGGAACATCAAGTATCACAGCTTGTTGAAGCCATCCAATAGCTTCAACAGAGAATAGCAGATCTAGAGATACAAACAGTACCAAGTACTCCATAAGACATGCAAGACCAAAGAGAAACCATTTCCCAGAGCGTAGTTGAGAGGATCAGACCATTATCTTTGGAATGTCAACAGCTTAGCAGTAGAAGTGCGAAGACTTATGAGAGACTTATGAGCTTAGCAGTAGAAGTGCGAAGATATTATCTATGTTGATGTGCTTAGTGTTTGAATGTGTTGAATATTGTTGAATATTGCGTTGCATTGTAATTAGGGTTTATCTACGTTGTAGACAAACATTAAGTACTAATGACTAAAAACTGCTAAGTGCTTTGTTAGAGAATTGTAATCACAAATATGTGTCCCAGCTAAGGTTGCAAACACTGGAGTCCTGCAACCACCCCTGCCTTTGCCTTGGATGAGACTTCATCTACTTCACAGGTGTTTCCAAAAGGGATGGTAGTTAGGGTTTTGTTGGTGCATTGTTGAAGTGTTGAACCCTGGGTCTGCCCCTGACCCTATGCCAACACCTTTGTATTGCATGTTTCCCCTTTCTCTTTTCTGTTGCTGTGGATGTCCCTAGATGTGTCTAAATATGGTTCACCTGTAACATCTTCCACTTGCACTTGTTCTTATGTTTGCAGCGTTGTCTCTGCAACATGTTGCTCTACTTCAGCTTGTTCCCTAGACTCCTCTGATTCTGTTCTTTTGTCATCTTCCTTGTTTGTCTGTTGTGGCTCTCCCAAAACCAACTAATTTGTGGGTTATTTTCTTTGGTAGGGTTCTTTCCTTCAAGCCCTAGATCCACATCCATTTTCTCAGGGACTGGCTCCTCTTCTTCGACAATTGTTGGGCTCACTGGTTTCGGTGATGAAATCGAATCCATGTCTATGAATCGTGTCTGTTGATTATGGTTTTCGCCTTTGATGCTACTTTCTCTGTGTACTTTGCATCATTTTTTGTGCTTCTCATGACTCGACTAGGAGCTTTGACCTACAGTGGTGCCATTTTTCTAGATCTCGAAGGAATTTCTCTGAATTCTTTCTTAACCTCCACGGAAACACATGATTGTTCTCGGATTTCTCTCCTTATATATTGTCTTCTCCAAGTCACAATGAGGTTTATCTTACAAGTTTCTTTCTTTTATAAGGCATGTCATAAATGGTCTGTCATATCCCACTTTTTCATTCACCGCCTTTTTCTTTTTCCGACCACCTTATGTTTCGGTGCATGATCTGAAAATAGAAGGCTGACTTGTTATGCTATGCAATAACCCTCTACTTCATAAAAATAAAACTTTACAGGACCTTGCTCCATGTGTTAAAATATGCAAGATAAATTATGTGTTAAGTTCATGCTTATTTTAAATGGTTATGTGTGAGGTCTTTGCAAGATTAAATATGTTGTTTTCATTAATACAACAGCAAAAATAACTTGCAGCAAATAATAACCATCAAACACTCACAACAAGAACAACATGATAAAGGAGTTCACCCCTCTCCGGGCTACATCTCCTTGAGCCTCCATTAATGGACTTGGCTCTCTGGGATTAATTTTTCAAAAGTTATTTTACAAGATCCTGCTCAACTCCAATGGAAAAACAAACTGTATCATTGGGATCAGAACACATAAAAACCCCAAAAATGACTAATAAAACTCTAAAAATGGATCATGGCTCATCCGGGCATGACCTCTTCTACATGTGGCCTAAAGCTTCCCTGAGCTTCCTTGTGGAAAAAACACCTATAAAAGTCCTCAAAAGCCTATGAAACATGTCCCAATGTGTTCAGAGCATAACAATTAGACAAAAATGACTATTCTGTCACAGAAAACAAACTTGGACTCACCAAAACATGACCTCAATCAATGAGGGCTTCAAGCTTCCTGAAACTTCCTGAAACTTCAATGGTTAAAAACCTACAAAAGAAGTCTTCAAATGGCTATGAAAACAGTGCCAATGGATTCAGAACGTCCAAAACCCCTAGTTGGGCTTTTACGACACCTCATTCGGCCAAAAAATGAAGAAGATATGCCTTCTGCCATTCTCTTCCTTCAAGCTTGTTGGCTCTGGTTCGCCAAAACACAGCTCTATGTGCTTGAACCCAGAACACGCTCCAAAACGCGTGCTTAAACCCAGAACATGCGCCCAACCGCAAAACTGTCCAAACTGTAGGACGGTTATGGGCGCGCCAGCCCCTAACCGCCTAGCACTCGGGCATATGAGGGTCACAATATGACCTCGCGCAATAAGAAAAAGGGCTAAACTGTAAGAGAGAATAAATTCGTACCAAATGTCGGGCGTATGGGCTATCCATTGAATCCGTTTTGAAACTTCCGCGCGCTCTCTGCAACGGTGGTCGTATGGAATACAATAAAAACACGGGCTATATTTAAAACACCCCCGCACGTGCCATTGTATCGGAGCCATGGTCGTATGGCATATATGTTATAACCACAGGCTGGGGCTAAGCCCCAGCCCGACCCCCGCCCATATATACAAAATCTTGATTTTAAATACAATGCAAATACTCATATGGTAAGCAACAATGTATGGGTGTATTGGTTAGGTGGACTTTGTTAAAACTTTACACCAGTGGAGAGGTCTGGGGTTCAACCCCCATGGACCAATAAAATTTTAATCAAACCAATAGCCAATAAAGGGGTGCCACGTGGTAGCCCATGACTGGGCCACGTGGCACCTTACCATTGACCAAAATGATGCCACGTGTCGCATTCTGATTCGACCACAACTACCAATCAGAATCTACCACATCACCTCTACCATGTCAGCATACAGACTTTGCCACGTCAGCCTATACAGACTCTTCCACATCAGCCTGTATGGATTGTACAGTCAACATCCTTTTTTTGTCTGTTTGACGATTCGAACAGATCACAATATCTCTCACTCCCAACGTTCATTTGAGATGAAACGAGTTGCGTTGGGTTAGTGATGATGAGGGCTATGCTCTCAATCGTTTTGAGGCAATTCTGAGAATGTTTATTTTTGAGCTAAAATTTGACCCCTGGTCCAGATTTTGATCACACCTTCCCACTGAAAGGCTTTTGGACCCACAAAAGCTTATGATTATCGGTCTGAGCTTCAATACTCTTCTTCTTTCAAGTTCTATCAACTGATTCTACTTGAAAAGTCTTTTTGATAATCCCCTGGATACTTTGACATGCCTTGCACTGCAACTGACTATGTCCTTCAATGATTGTTCTTTGGTTGCTGCTAACCCTCTATTCTCTTTGTTCTTGGAAGACTGCCAACCTTCCCACTGAGAATCAAGTCCCTCTTGTGAACTCTTTGGCGTCAAAACAATCAACTCTCCAATGGCTGCAAAAACTTTCCTGCGACATCTTGTCACAAGTCAAGAAAACCATCAATCTTGAAAACAAATTTATACGAGACTGAAAATGATGTCAACAAAGTCTTTTTGCTCTTCAAACAAACTGTCGCATCTTGTACTTCATCAAAGAACATGGCGTTTTCTTGTATCTTAGTGTACTCAAAATCAACTTTCAAGCCAACAAACACCATCGACTAAACACAAGTCAAAACAACATGATCGACACACATAGTCATCAAGACAACATCGACACAAGTCGAAACTTATTTGAAACATATCAACCTTCCCAATCTGACAAGTCAACATACATGATACACAATCATGTTACAATCATGAATCATTCATGATGAACCATCACCAGGTTCACTGCTTACACATACACAAAAACAAATGCATGTGTATGACTCTTCAACTCTCCTTCAAGTACAAACATAAGAACATAAACCCCGTAACACGTGGGTACATAAGAGGTGAATATGAAAAAGATATATGGCTGTAACAAGTGAACATCATATCCATCTTTTACATCCTCCTGGCGAAGTTGTGCAACAACAAAAATCCCTTCAAACGAATTGCATTCACATGCAAACTTGCATCATACAAGTTATGATAAACTACTACAACTTGTCATACTCTCAACATAAATGCATACATAAGGCTGAAATATGCATCTACAACAGAAAATGCAAGCCTTACTTGCTCAAGAAATCCAACCATTTCTTACCAAGCCAACTCAATGGTGACTTTTTCTACTGAAAATTGTCCTCTTGTGAATCATCTTGACTCACATCGATGATGGAATCTCCACTTCCATTCTTGCTAATCTCTTTATCCATCTGCTTCTTGTGCTGTGGATGAGTGGTTGGATGCAATGTCCAACATTGGTCGATGAAATGACCCCTCTTCTGACAATGAGTGCAAATC
>ML797213.1:281777-307925 GCA_009831015.1 Picea engelmannii | reverse complement strand
TGAACCATGCATCAACCATGCATCAATGTGTACCTCAACCTGTACCATAAACAAGTGCATCAACCATGCACCAACCTGTACCATAAACAAGTGCATCAACCATGCACCAACCTGTAACAAACAATCTGTAATCAACCTGTACCATAAAAAAATTCAACCAACCATGTACCAAGTATGTATAAATCATGTGTGAACTACTCATCAATATGTACCAACATCGTCAACTATACACCTCATGTATGTGCCAACTCATCAACTACTTGTCTCAACCATGTACCCAACTTGTACCTCAACCAAAATCCCTCATCAATTTCATCATTCAAATATGATTTATAAATCTATAATGGAACTGGTGTATATGACCACATACCTACAAACCTTCTTTAACTTTAAACAACAAGAGACTAGCATTTACATCAAACGTTTCTTTAGTCTCACATGACTAGTTTTGGATTAGTCAACAACCCTAATTTGAAATAATCACAACTTTGTACCTGTAATGAATAAAGATATGAAACTGATACACAATGTTCTTCAGTGTTTTTAATGAAATTTCTCCAGGTGTCACTACTTGGAACCTCTCAGAAAAGTAGTTATAGCAAAAATGGCATACCTTGCTGAATTTTGGCTTATTCTAGAGAGCGACCTTGTAGAGCGTGCCCCGCACGGAATATTTGTTGAATCGATATGAAACTATTACATAGAATACTAAATAATATAATATAACCAACACATTTTGTATTACTAAATTTGGATCTGTTATGAATAATTTATGACGTTTTTACCTGAAACACATGTTTTTGACTAGTTTCAGGACTAGCCACAAACCCTATTTTCCACTGAGTGTAAATCCAAAACTACAATGACCCACAAGCTGAATTTTTTACCATGGATACTTGGATATGTTTCCTCAATGGAATATCAATTTCATGGTATGAATCATTGTAGAAAACAATTTATTGTGAAAATGGTGATATGACCTGTAAATAACATACCTTAGAAAGCATCATCAAAAGAATTTATCCTTCCTTGAATTCCGACCTTCTTTTCTTCACCTTCCCTCAGAAATTTGGCTTAGATATCCTTTGGTTACCTTAAACACATATAGGTATTCAGTATTCTCAAGTGTGTCTAAAATGAGAGAGCCTTGCCTCTTATTTATACTCTCGAAGTAGCTTCCTTAAAAACATTTTCTAGGTCACTTTGCCCATTTTCCTTATTTTAGGGTTAACCCACTTCTAATTTCTCTATTAAATTTATTATTTAAATAATTTATTTTGTATTCACTTTGAATTATAGTACACTCATCAATTCACTTTATTATTTACCTTCTAAAATCGCTTAAACCACTTTGACTACTTTGACCTTTTGGGGCTTCTAGATGACATAAGAGGGTCCTCCAACTTCGTAAGGCCATAACTCTCAAACTGTGAGGATTTATGTGACGTTCCACATACCACCAAAAATGGAATGAAATGTACCATTCATATAGAATAGTATTACCTGCAAATATATCAAAACTTATACCATTATCCATCAAAAAAACTTGGGTCCATTACCCAAACCTGGGTTCTCCAACTTCTCATAGCCATAACTCTCTAACCATGAGGAGTTATATGATGTTCCACATACCACCGTAAATGGAATGACAATCAATATCCATCTAGGATAGTTTCAATGAAAAATTCACTGACCTTCATCTCATTATTCTAAAAATAAGCATGGGTTCTCTAACCATACTTCTAGGATAACTCAATTCACAAAGCGTCTTCCTGTGAGGGCTTTCACCATAAGGGGACCACTTTGGAGTTCATCCATTTCTACTTATTATCAACCATAACTAGACAATAATGATTCATCTTTACATCAAACAATATTGGGTCCATTACCCAACCTTTGTGCTACGGGGCTTTCTTCAAGGGTTGACATCAATGACAACCAACCTTAATCAACACCCTTGTACCAGGAAGCCTTCCTACCAATATTCATCCCTATCGCCACCCCTTTTCCCCAAAAAATGAAATTGAGAAAATGGTTCAAGAACTTCTTAACGCAAGCATTATCCACCCTAGTATGAGCCCCTACTCTTCTCTTGTGGTCATGGTCTTGAAGAAAGACGGTTCTTGGTGCATGTGTCCTGACATCCACACCCTCAACAAACTCACCATTAAAGACAAATTTCCCATTCCTGTCATTGATGACCTCTTGGATGAATTGAGTGGCACCTAGTTTTTTACTAAACTTGATCTTCATTCTGGCTACCACCAAATCTGTATGAAAGAGGCAAACATTCCTAAGACTTCCTTTAGAACTCATGGGGGCCACTATGAGTTTTTGTTCATGCCCTTTGTCTTGAGTAATGCCCCCTCCACCTTCCAAAGCCTCATGAACCATGTCTTCCGTCCTTTTCTCCATCATTTTGTCTTATTTTTCTTTGATGATATCCTCATCTATAACAAAACTTGGACAGACCATCTTGCTCATGTGGATTAAGTTCTGCATCTACTCTCTCAGCACCAACTTTTCCTGAAACAATCTAAATGTGATTTTGGTGCCTGGGAAGTTGAGTACTTGGGTCATCTTGTTGGCAATGATGGTGTCAGGGTGGATCCTAAAAATATTGAAGCTCTGCAAGACTGGCCTTACCCAAAGACTCTCAAAATCTTGTGTGGATTTATGGGCTTAATAGGTTATTATTGTAAGTTTGTTAAGAATTATGGAAAGATTGCAACACCTCTCATTGCACTCGTTAAAAAAAATTCTTTCACTTGGACTCTAGCAGCTTCTCATGCCTTTCAAACCTTGAAGATGGCCATGTGCACCACTCCAGTCCTGGCCCTTCCTAGTTTCACAAGGACCTTTGTCCTGGAATGTGATGCTTTAGGGAAAGGAATTGGTGTTGTCCTTATGAAAGAGGGTCGGCCTTTGGCCTTTACCAGCAAACAATTGTCTGAACAAAATTTGAGCAAATCAATCTATGAAAAGAAAATGTTGGATATTTTGCATGCCATTGATATGTGGCACCCTTATCTATTGGGGCAATGCTTCCAAATTAAGACAGATCATCAAAGCCTCAAGTATTTTCTGGAACAACGCATTTCCTCCCCAGAGAAACAAAAATGGGTGACTAAGTTCTTTGGATATGATTATGAGATCATTTACAAGAAAGGCAAAGACAATGTGGTCACGGATGCACTTTCCTAAAAATATGAAGATGAAGGATCCCTTTTTTCTCTCTCCTTCATTGTACTAGATTGGCTCCAAGTCATTCATTAGGAATGGATACACGATCCCAAAAATTTTCATCTGATACAACAATTGCAGTCCAATTCTTCATTCCCCCTAGGGTACTCTTGGCTCCATGATGAGCTTCTATACAAAGGCCATTTGTATTTAAGTAAACAGTCAAAACTTAAATCCACGGTACTTTATGAGCTTCATGCTACACCCATAGTTGGGCACTCTGGGTTTACCAAACCCTATGACAGGGTCAAACATTCTTTTTCTGGGATGGTATGAAACAATACATTTGTAATTTTGTAGTTGAATGTGATGTGTGTCAATGTAAAAGGGAGAAACAGTCAAATCTCCTGGCACACTACAACCGCTTTCGATTCCACCTAATATTTGGAGGGATATCTCTAGGGATTTTACTACAGGCTTACCTAAATCGGGAAATAAATCAATCATCATAGTGGTAGTCGATCTCCTTTCCAAGTATGCTCATTTTTATGCTCTTCAACACCCATTTACAACATCCACTATGGCTCGAATTTTCATGGATCAGATCTTCAAGCTTCATGACATACCGCATTCTATTGTTTCTGATTGCGACCCAACTTTCGCCAGCAATTTTGGAAATAATTGTTCAAGCTTAAAGGCACCCAATTGCATCTCAGCACAGCTTGTCATCCCCAGAATGATGGTCAAAATGAAGTGGTCAACAAGTGCTTGGAAACATATTTGAGGTGTTTTGCATCAAAAAAGAAAAATCAGTGGGCTCAATGGTTACCCCTAGCTGAATGGTGGTACAACACTTCATACCATACAGCTACCTGCATGACTCCTTTTGAAGCGGTATATGGACAAAATCCACCTTCAGTTCTCTCATATTTATCAAGTGTCTCGAAGGTCCAGGTGGTTGACCAAATGCTTACAGTTTGAGAGGCTATTCTCCATACCCTCAAAGAGAATTTGGCCATGGCCCAGAATCGCATGAAGCAACAAGCAAATCAAGGTCACTATGAATGTCAATTTACAGAAGAGGATCAGGTGTTTCTTTGACTTCAACCGTACAAGAAAAATTCCCTTAAGGCCGACCATTGTCAGAATTTGGTGCCCAAATTTTATGGTCCTTATACCGTTCTCAAGCGTGTGGGACAGGTGACCTATCAATTAGCTTTACCCAGTCATTCTAAGCTATATCCTATTTTTTATGTTTCATGCTTAAAGAAGGTGATTGGAACTAAGTGCCAAACTCAAACCAACCTTCCCGAGTTGGACAAAGAAGGATCCATTTGGCTACATCCACAAGCATTTTTGGACCAGTGTGAGCATCGCCTACGTCAGCAAACCATCAAAGAATTGTTAGTCCAGTGGAAAGATACAACTCCGGCAAATGCCACTTGGGAACCAGCTACCATTCTGCAACAATTTCCACATCTCAAGCCTTGAGGACAAGGTTGTTTTTAAGGGGGAGGACATGTTAGGGACCTAGCCCCTCACATATGTAGAACAATATATTTGCATGTAATAAAGTTCAATATTAATAAGGCCTTGCAATAAAGTAGAATAATTCGAATGTAAGAAGACCTAATAGAAGCTTCCACTTCTAGAAGGATCTTCCTCTAGATGGTTCTTTTGATATACATTTTTAGTATAAATAGGAGTTGAGGGTATGAGAACCCTAGCTTGGATATTATTGTAATAGAGCTCTGCTCGAATGGAGGTTGCCCCCTCGAAGAGGCCCGTGAACATTTCTCTCATAATCAAAGTGCTATTTCTGGTGTTATTTTGATATCATTCCAGTGTTATTGTGGTGTTGTTCTGGTTATATTGTTATTTATCTGCCATTTCTAGCATTTTGTTTTTGTTTTGCATACTTTTTATATCTGGAATATTATAGAGGTCGTCAATTCGGGGAATTGGGTACCGGTTTCTGACTGTGATTTTATTCAGATCTCAGTAATCAATGCAGAGTCGGAAGGTTCCATATTTCTTCTGTACCAGCATGATTGGGCTCCCGTAAGGTGATGAGATGGGATGGATGTGCCCCTTATGGAGCAGTTCCTAGATCTATCGCTTGATCTCCTCATTCTCTAATAGAGAGAGACAATAGATTGGCCCATTAGGCAGCAGTGCATCAGGAGTCGTATCGATGGGGTGCTTGACCTGGCAGTGCAGAGGTACCCCGGTAGGGGAGGAGAAGATATCTGAGTATTCTTCCACGACCTTATCTAATTGTTATTGTTGTGTGGAGAGGTTGGCCAAAGAGACCTTGGATGTGGCTGTGATCTTTCGCTTATTCTGAGAGAGAATCACGAAGAAGACAAACTTCCCCATCTGATAGATGACCTTCCTGCATTGCTTAGCGGAGATCAAGGAAATAACACTAAGTGGGATTGCCTCGGGTATCCTATACAATTTCTTGTTCAAAGTAATAATAACACTACGAGGCCTAGAATCATCTATAGCATGATGTTTCCATAAATACGGTTGGCCCAAAAGAACATCACAAACTTCAAGAGGAGCAACATCAAACAATACCTCATCTTTGAATGGTTTTATGTTGTACAACAGTCAGCACTTTTGGCTGACGTGGAGATCGCTTCCTTGGCGGAGCCATCCAATGGTGTAGGTTTGTGGCTACGGCATTGTCGACAGGGCCAGCCGCTTGATGACCTCTACTAAGATGAAGTTCTTTTGGGTACCTCTATCAACGATGAAGTGTAGAGGAGTGCCTTTTACCCACATTTGTGAATGGAAGAGGCACTCTCCTTCTTCTGGCTCGTCTAGTCCACCAGGTTGGAACTTGGTGGTAGAAATGGTGGCACTGGGTTCTGCGTAAATGATCTGTATTTCCCTTTTTGGTTCTATCTTAGAGTCAGAATATGCATCTGATTCATAGGCTTTCACTTCGGCCACTAGCGAATTCTTTGAGCAGCAGTCAGCAGTGTTATGCCAAGGGCTCTAATGGAAGTTGCACCACTTCCCGGTATCTTTATTTGTCTTTATGGTGTCCTTCTTTGCTTGCGTCTTAGACTGGTTGTTGGCCCTTGGGTATGGAAGTAAATGAAGATTAAGGAAGAAATGAAGGAATGAGAACTATGTGGAAGACACTGTGACTATTACTGGGTCGAAGTGAGCTGATGATAAGAAAAGACGGAGCGAAGTAAGAGAAAGAAAGTCGTTGGACGAGGAGACCAAGGATGAAGGATCAGCAAGGAACAAGGATCGTGGACAACTCAGCAAGTGGAAAAAGCCACCGTTGGATCCTTTGGAGTACCACGTGGGAAGGAAGGAAAGATAGGCTAGAGAAGCCCTGAAAACGTGGGTCAAGTTGACCTAGGTTTTTAGACACCTAGGGCTTTGACACCTAGGTTTCGGCCTAAGGCTGTCGGTGAGATATTGTAATGTATAAATAAGAACCTAGATGAGGGAAGAGGGTTCATTCTAGTTTTGTTATTGGCATGAGTGATTCTTGTTGTGTGAAAGAGAAGTTTTAAGTGCAGAGCCTTCTGGTATTGTAAGATATTCAACTAGGTGCGGAGATCAGTCTTGCAGCTGGGTGTGCAAGGAGGGGAGAGATAGAGAGGAGAAGAAAGAAGATATGCTAGCTAAAAGTGCAGAAAATAACTGTATGTTTCATCTTAATATATTATAAATCACATTTACGTGGACGTAGCCCTAGGGAGAGGTTGAACCATGTATATCTTGTGGTGTGCATGATTGATGTTGTGTTCTTCGTCATTTGATATATTGTTATTGCAGCGTTGTGCTAGATCTGACAGATAGTTGTGTGGAGTATATCTGAGCTGGTAAGTGATATATAAATGTTGTATTGTTCTTGTATTGGATCCACTTGATATCCCCTTTTGTTGTCGACATCTCTATCCTACAACCCCCTCATAACTACTTCGGGTGAGACTGCATATGCCTCGCAGGTGTTGTCGAAAGGGCCAGTAGTTAGGGATTCTTGGTGCACTCTTGGAGTTGAACCCTGGGTCTGCCCCTATGAGAACAAATGGTTCCATTGTCAGGATAGGAATCTTCTTGAGGGAATGTCAAGGTGGTTTCCATCAAAGACAGAGATTCATAAGTGGATAGAAGATTAAGAAAAGGACTTTGTTGAAGCCCAAAACAAGAACCCTAATCTTAGTACAAAGGATTGGTTAGGAAGATATATCTTTACTGATATACACGAGATTTTCTTTGGAGGAATCCATCAGGAGCTATATGAGTGGTTAGCTAGGTTAGCAGATACCCAATTTCATATCATATCTAAACCTCCTATGGTTTGGACGTCAGCGCTGGTCAAAAAGGTCAAGAGAGTTGATAACATCATGTCACGAGTGGTAGATCATTGGTTTGATAGCACCATTGGAGGGTACATCACTGAGTTTGTTGTTGATAGAGTAGAGTCATATAACCAAGCTAAGAGGTATTTCTTTAAGGGACCGAGAGGAAAAAATTTACACTTTCAAAAGTTAAGGATCAAGATGCTATTGCATGAGAAGAACAACTTGAAGATACAGTAGTTGGTCAGATTGGAAAAGGCTAATGTTCAATAATTCAGGCAGAGACAGTGACACAGAGGCTTTACATACGCATAGTGGCAGAGCATTCAGATAATTTCCTCTTGCAAAATTGTTTAAGCAGAATTACGGGGATGAGGGTTTCTATAGTGGAGAAGAGGCAGATCTGACGAACAAAGAGCATTCAGAACCCACTAGGGTAGAGGAAAGGGAAGTTGAAGAACCTCGCCGAGAAGAGACAGAAACTTTAGGAACTGTGTAGATCGTTGAAGTAAGAACTATTATTCCTCCTATTGATTCAACAACGTTAATCAATCAGAGTAATCAGAGTCACCAGAGTGTTCAGAGCACTGTCACTAGTAGTCTACCACATACTCAGTCAGGAAACCTAGGAAGATCTATGGCAGATGAGATGAGGTTACCCACCTTTGGAGGAGATGGATCTGAAGACCCTGAACAACACTGGTTTCTCTATGAAGTCATGTGGAGCATTAAGAATATCACTGACGAAGCTGTCAAACGATATCAGTTCAGTACTACCCTAAGAGATCGTGCACTAAGCTAGTACATGAAATTTGTCCAAGGAGCTACACCTAAACCATTGAATGTCATCAAGACTCCACTAATTGATGAATTCAAGAAACCTAAGTCAGAATCATAGTGCATTACATAAATAAAAGAAATCAAGTAGAGAATAGTTGAACCCATGTGAAAGTTCGATCAGAGATTTAAGACCTTGATAGGCCATCTGATTTTTCAAATCCTAGATGATCAGAACAAGGAATGGTTCATTGTTTCTCTCTTACCACACATCAGATTTCCTCTAATGCGACAGAAGATTACTTCGCAGGCTGACATGCTAGAGATCACCATGAAGTTAGAATCAGACCCTATGGGAGAATCCAACTCAACTATGAGTCAAAGCTTGAGTCAGCTAAGTAGTTTGTCTCTGCAGGTAGAAGATATGAAGAAAGACAAGGGAATAGATAAAAGAGAAGATATATGGTGTGTTAGATGCAAATCAGAAGGCCATGACAAGGAACATTGTCCCCTATTTCATGAATACTTGGCCTCTGGAGCTCCAAGCCCCTTGAATAAAGTCACCCTACCCTGGTGCAAGGTATGTAGAAATAGACATCACCTTGGTGAGTTCTATTACATGCAAAAATATGTTCAGACACCCACAAATTTGTATTGCACGTTTTGTAAGTTCATGGGGCATGATGATCAGGATTGTAGGGTTTATGACCTCATACACGAAAGGTCAAGGGATATATACAAAATTCAAGATGAAGTACACCAAGAAGAAAACACTACACAGTATAATTCTCTAGGAAGAGGAAAATTCAACCCTCGTGGTGGATTCAGAGGAAGAGGATGAGGAATAGGTATGGGTCGAGGTCGAGGACAGATCATCTGTTACAATTGTGCACAACCAGGACACTTAGCAAGGTACTGTATGAACCCTTATATGACTTGCATCTACTACAATTCATTCGAACACGTTATACAAGATTGTCTTGTGCTGCTAGCTAAGCTTCAAGAGAAACGAGGACCTCAGCAGAACCCGCAAGTGCAACTGATATACGTTGAAACTCGTCTAGAGGACCCTAGAGTCATTTTTATCACTAGAGGAGGCACTGTTACAGGAGAATATAGATTGACCCAAGGAAAAACTACAGAATAATCAGGTGTCAGGAAACTTGTAGAGAAGACACAAACTTTTGATGCAAAGAAAGAAAAACAAATGTTTGAGGAGGCAAGAAAAGAATTCAAGGGAGACCAAGGTTATTCATCAAAGACACAACCAGAAGTAAGAGAATATGGAATGCCTCTAGCATTTGATCGATCTGCTCTTCCAAAAGAAGGAAAAGAGGTAAGAAAGCTCATGGAATTCTTATATACTTGTATTAAGTTGATTTAGGATGAAAGTGTTGTACAAGAACTACAAACTTTAATCAGATAGTATATTGAATAGAGAAGTACACCAAGTCTCTAAAAGGAGAAGGAAAAATAAGGAATTACACATGAATGCTCAAATTGGAGAGTATGATATAGACTATGTGATCCTTGACTTGGGGTCAGAGGTCAATGTCATGACGAAGAAGACCTGGGAACTGATGGGAAAATCTATGTTGATCTATTCCCCTATCATGCTCAGGATGGATAATCAACAAGCTGTAAGCCCCTTAGGAAGATTGGAACATGTCTCTATGGACATCAACGAAGTGAGGACATTTGCAGATTTTGAGGTGATTGAGATAGTTGATGATAATTGTCCTTACCCTGCGCTATTAGGAATTGATTGGGCTTTCAATAATTCCACTGTGGTTGATTTAAATAAAATATGAATGACTTTTGAAGGAGAGGGCCTTAGGGTCATTTCACCCTTGGATCTCGATTAAGGTCAGCGATACATATACCCTATCAGAGAATAAGACCATGCATACGAACTAGAAAACATATACAAATTAACAGCCAGACAGCATGATTACATTAATCCTACTGTGGATGGGAACCTAAGTTGGCGAAGTGATAGTGCATGTTCATCCAATTCAAAAGAAGCACTGGAGAACTGGCAGAACAAAATGTATGAAGTGTCAACAAGGTGATGCACTAGATTAACTAGAGAAGTTCACTAGATCGGCACAACAGTAAGTAACTTGCACACCTTTGATGGTCTAAATCATTTAGAAGCTTTCTTGCTAAATTTTGAAGAAATTGTACCAATACAACAGAGATTGTTGGCACTGGATGAGTCCTTGAAAGTAACACCAGCAAGATGGTGGGGGACACACAAAGACAACATTACAGACTGGGTACAATGTCGTACTTTGATGACAGCGCGGTTCTCAGTGCAAGTAGAAGGATGCGAAGTTAGGTACACAGTTCAAAGTTGTCTGAAGGACCATGTGCGAAGTTGAAAGGAAGCATGGAGAAACATTCCTCAAGAGCAGTGGGTGCACAAATTCATTAACACGCTGGACACAACCCGTATAAATTGGTATCTTCAAGAAGAACTACACCTCATCACTGCAGATTGGGAAGGTATGATCGAGAGTTTTATAAATACCTTCTTCTTAGAAATTCAATATCCTTCAATAGACCAAGCATTACAGATTGTACAACAGAAAGCGTTTGAGGAGGCATCTAGCCTCCCTTTAGAAAAAGAAGAAGACAAATGGACTGCGCCTCTCCAAAAAATGCAAGGTTGTTACAACATCAATGTTGATGAAGACGATGATCCTAGGAAGGTGAACATTGTAGAAACAGAAGGTGAAAGAGACATAGAAGGACCATGATTTGATCTACCTTTCATTGGAAAGTCGATCAAGATCAAGAGAGTCAATATAGGAATAGAGAAAACACCGAAGCTTTCCAATGTTGGAGACTATTGGGATGCTGCCACTATTGACAACATTACAGAGTTACTGCATGAATATCAGGACTTGTTTCCAAACAAGTTCACTAATATGAAGGGAATTAAAGTGCCTATGGGAGAGATGAGGATCCCTTTGAAACTAGATGTCAGACCAGTCAAATAGAGACATTAAAGATTGAACCCTAAATATAAGGAGAAAGTGAAGATTGAGCTCGACAGAATACTAGAAGCAGGGATCATAGAACCTGTCGAAGAATCAGAATGGATTAGCACTATGGTGGTAAAGGACAAGAAGACAGGAGAGATCGGGATCTGCATAGATCTCAGGAATATGAACGATGCTTGTTTGCATGACCCATTCCATACACCATTCACTGATGAAGTGTTAGATAATGTAGGAGGCCAGGAGGTATAGTCTTTTACAGATGGATTTTCAGGATACCATCAAATCTGGATTGCCAAGGAAGATCGCCATAAGACCACATTTTCAACAGAATGGGGATCCTACCAGTATACAGTGATGCCATTTGGATTGAAGAAAGCCCCAGCCATATTTTCTAGGGTGGTGGTTGAAGCATTCAAGGAGTTTCTAATAAATTTCTAGAAGCATACTTTGATGATTGGACTGTTTTTAGTTTATTGAAAAATCATATTGAATGTCTAAGGCTAATGTTGGACAAGTGCAGGCAATGTCAGATTTCCTTAAACCTGAAGAAATGCATTTTCTTTTCACCATTTGGAGTGTTGTTAGGTCATATTGTATGCAAGCAGGGATTGCTGGTAGACCCATCTAAAATTGCCATTATAGTTGATCTTCCCCCTCCTACTTTAGTCAAACAGTTATGCACTGCGCTGGGACATACTGGATATTACAGGAAATTCATTAAAGGCTATGCACAAATTACAGCACCCATAGAGAATCTTTTGAAGAAAGACTATCAATTTCATTAGACAGAAGAATGTCAGCCGAGCTTCAACATGTTGAAATAGAAAATGGTTACTACACCTATTCTGGTTTTGTCAAATTGGAGAAAGGAATTTCACGTACATGTCAATGCATCTTCTATTGCATTAGGATCTGTGTTAGTACAACCGGGAACAAGAGACATCGACCACCCATTATCCTTTTCTAGTAGGAAGATATCAATAGCTGAGATTAATTACACCACTACTGAAAGAGAAGGGTTAGCCATGGTGTATGCGCTACAGAATTTCCACCATTACTTGTTGGGAGGACACTTTAAAATGTTTACTGATCACTCTGCATTGAAATACCTAGTCAACAAGCCAGTGTTGGGGGGGATAATATGCAGATGGATTCTTCTATTTCAGGAATATGATTTTGAGATCATGGTTAAGCCAGGGAGAATGAACAAAGGTCCTGACCACTTGTCAAGTTTGGAACATGGAGAAGAGCCTACTATATTGGAGGACACACTGGCGGATGCACAACTACTGGCCATTAGAAATATTGATGATCACTTCACAAAGATAGTCCACTTCCTGTCAACGGGAACAAAACCTAGTGAGTATACAACCACCCAGAAGAAAAAGTTGGTAGTTCACACTGTAGGCTTTTCACTTATAGTTGGATAGCTATATAATATGGGACCTGATGATATCTTAATGAGGTTTGTTATGGAGGCAAAGCGAACATTGATCCTCGTCGAAGCTCATGAAGGCATCGCAGGAGGACACTACACAGGGACAGCAACAGTGAAGAAGGTTCTTAGAGCTGGCCTCTGGTGGCCTACCCTACACAGAGATTCTAAGTACTATTACAGAGCCTATGATGTATGCCAAAGAGTTGGGAAACCATCCATAAGAGATGAAATTCCTTTAGCACCACAACTGACCCTACAAGAATTTGAGAAATGGTCCATTGACTTCGTGGGACCTATAAACCCACTAGGAAAGCACACATGAGCAAGGTACATAATCACTGCAACAGAGTACTTGACTAGATGGGCCAAAGTAAGAGAAATTAAGGATTGTAGTGCAACCATAGTTGCGTGCTTCATATTTGATGACATCATAACCCGATTTGGATGCCCGAAAATCCTTATGAGTGATCAAGGCACACATTTCATCAATAAGACAGTAGAATCCTTGCTGAGGAATTTGCAGTCCATCATCATAAGATTACACCTTACCATCCACAAGTGAATGGGACAGTTGAAGCATTCAACAAAATCTTGGAGACAGCATTGACGAAGATTTGTAGTGTGAACAGGGATGATTGTGATTTAAGAGTACTAGCAGTACTATGGGCCTATAGAACCACTTTCAAGAAGCTAACAATGCAGACCCATTTTAAGTTGGTTTATGGTCTCGAAGACGTTGTCCCAATGGAATATTTGGTACCAAGCCTAATAATAATTGCATTACAGAGATGGATGAAGTTGGCGTTGTTCAAGAGAGGCTTTCACAGTTGGTTGAACTAGAAGAAGACATATTTATTGTAGGATTCCATCATTAGGTACAGAAGGAAAGAGAGAAGGCCGACCATGACAGACACATCAAGAAGAAGGTATTTAAGCTAGGTTATTTGGTATTGGTGTATGATAATAAGTTCATGAAACATCTAGGGAAGTTTTGAATGCATTGGCTCGGGCCATATGTGGTTGCCTATGTTATAGAAGGAGGAGCTACGCAGTTGAAGAATTTGAATGGGGAATGGAAGGAAGGTTTGGTGAACGAGAGCCATTTGAAATTATATTATGACAACCAACTACCTCGCAGCCCCCAGTAAAAGCATGAGGAAAAGGGTCTAGGTACCAGGTGCAGTTGAAACTGGGTACCAGACATAGAAAATACAGCCTGCACAAGGAAGGAAAGGAGGCATAAAGCATAAAGAAAAGGCTGCCCTGCACAGTTTGAAGTTGAAGAAAAATAGAAGGATCATATCTGAAGTGCCTCGGGATGAATCATAGGTGAGTGTTGGGGGCCTATTGGCCCTTGGGTATGGAAGTAAGCAAATATTAAGACAGAAAGGAAGGAATGTGAACTGCGCAGAAGACACAGTGACTGTTACTAGGTCAAAGTGAGCAAAAGAGCACAAAAGACGAAGCAAAGTAAGAGAAAGAAAGTCGTTGGACAAGGAGACCAAGGATGAAGGATAATCAAGGAAGAAGGATTGTGGACAACTCAGCAAGCAGAAAAATCCACTGTTGGATCCTTTGGATCACCCCACGGAAAGGAAGGAAAGACAGGCTGGCGAAGCCCTCAAAACACGGGTCAAGTTGACCTAGGGTTTTAGTATCTAGGGTTTTGACACCTAGGTTTCGGCCTAAGGCTAACGATGAGCTATTGTAATGTATAAATAAGAACCTATATGAGGGAAGATGCTTCGTTCTAGTTTTTTTATTGGCATGAGTGATTATTGTTGTGTGAGAGAGAAGTGCTAAGTGCAGAGCCTTCTGGTATTGTAAGATCTTCAGTTGGGTGCGGAGATCAGTCCTGCAGTTGGGTGTACAGGGAGGGGAGAGACAGAGAGGAGAAGAAAGAAGATCTACTAGGTAAGAGCATAGATAAGAACTGTATGCTTCATCTTAGTATATTATGAAGCACAATTCTGTGGACGTAGCCCTAGGGAGAGGGTCAATGATGTATACCTTGTGTTGTGCATGATTGATTATGTGTTCTTCGTCATTTGATATACTATTATTGTAGTGCTATGTTAGATCTGACAGATAGTTGTGTGGAGTATATCTGAGCTGGTAAGTGATATATAAATGTTGTATTATTATTGTATTAGATCCACTTGATATCCCCTTTGGTTGTAGACATCTCTGTCCTGCAACCCCCTCATAGCTACTTCGGTGAGACTGCATCTACCTCGCAAGTGTTGCCGAAAGAGCCAGTAGTTAGGGGTAGTTGGTGCGCTCTTGGAGTTGAACTTTGGGTTTGACCCTATGCCAACACTAGTTGTCCTGATATTGTCCACATTTTCTCTATCCTTTGTTCTGTAGGTTGGGGCCACCCTTTCCTGGCTTTTGTTGTTAGGGGTTCCCATGCCCAAATTTCCGCGTCTTTTGTTGGAGCTTCTACTCGATTTTGACGGCATATCGATAGGCCGCGCCCAAGGATGAGATGTCCATAAATTAAATTTCATTCTGGATGTGTCTATGCAGAGAACCGCGATACTTTAGCACCAAATGTCGCTCTGAATCTTTGATACCCAGCTTGGTGCGCAAGGTATGGAATATATTTGTGAAATCTGGCACTGCTTGGTCTCTTTCTTGCTGCAGTGTGGTCCATTTGGTATACAAGTTGTCATAATTTTTGACAGGGTAGTATTGTTCCTTAATATCATCCTTGAAGGATTCCCAGGTGGTCGTGACTGTAAATAATGAGGTTTCCTCTCTTTCCTTTTTCTAATAGAAAGTTTCCCACCAATCTTTGACATGGGGAATGGCTTTGAGGAGCGCAAAAGTAATCTTTTCTCTATTCGAAAAGTTATGGACAGAAAAATACCCTTTTAGTAGATTCAACCACTTTTCTACAGCATCTGCATCTATCTGACCTTCAAATATAGGAATATCGAAGTTTGTTTGTACCTTGAAGGGGACGGTGCCTCCGCTCGAAGAAGATGCGTCGCCTGTTGGTAGCCACCGAATGATTTATGCAAAACTATCCATCATCTCGTTCCTTTGTTGCGTGAGGACTTCCTCAATCAATAATTTGAAAGGATCTCCTATCCCATCGTCTTTATTTTCTCCTGCCATTAGAGGTCACTTGGGCGTGCGAGAGATTTTTTCCTCAAGAGAAAGATGCTCGAGACCCAACTCTTTGTACTCTGACTTCGTTGGGGACATGCATTAAGACGACAAGGAGCAGACTGCTCTGATACCACTGATCTGAATTTTATGAGGAGAATAAAATGACTACAGATTCTTAAAAGGTGTTTAACACAAAATAACAAAGATACAGTAAAACTTGTTTTCTATTCAATAACGAAATAAGCTGGAATTAGTGAAATGCAACGGAAACAAGCTTGTTGGAATGGTGGCAGCTTATCTCTAAGAAGAGATGGGACGGCTGCGCTCATTCGAAAGAAGATGATTACAATGAGGCTCTAAAGGCATTTTTACAATAAGAAGGAATTCCAAAAACCCTATACATCCAAAAACCTAACCCTAGGAGATGAAGTGCCAAAAGTCATGTGGGCCCCGTTTGGGTAAGTTAGTACATCAACTTCCCGGGGTCGTAACTTTTGCATACGATCTCCGTTTTAGGAGTATGATAGCCTGTTGGAAAGGTATCATCGAGGAGATTCATTTTAGGCACAATAATGAAGGAATATTAATATTGAAAACCTGGTTTCCCAAAAAAAACATCGTTTAGGGCCTCAAAATGGCTCGGGAAGTGAAAACTGCTAAAAATAGTAAATTACCAAAATTGCCAGAAAAATATTTTGAGCCAGTTGGAAAAGGTGGGTGGACATCGATATCCACCTAGATCAGGACTTCCCATCCCTTGGTTTCTGCAATGGAAAGTTCCAAACTTATGGAATCCATCTTTGCTACTGGAGCTAAGGTCTCGTCATAGTCAATGTCGTGCATCTATTGAAAGCCTTTGGAAACTAGCCTAGATTTTGTATCTGCTAACATGTCCATCCGTTGTTCTCTTGGTCCTGTAGACCCATATGCACCTGACAAGTTTCCTTCCTGCAGGAATGGGAACCATATCCCAAGTCTATTTCTCAAGGAGGGATTTGTGCTCCTCCTACATGGTGGATTCCCAAAAGGGATTTCGGGCAGCCTCACCATAGAATTGTGGATATGAGGAGTGCAAGAGGAGGCTCCCCTAAATCAGATTGAGTACTCATGGTATCAGTTGGATCCCCAACTATATATCATGCATCCTGAAGAGTAGTCTTGGCCCACTTGGGCCTTAGCTCTAGCTCTATATCTGCATCTGCATGCTCTGAATCTGCATCTGAATGTATTGACTCTGTATATAAATAATTTTAATCCTATGAATCAGAACTCTCATCTAAAGAAGAGTTTGCATGTGCATGTTCATCATCTCTGACAGGTGGAAGAACAAAATTGTTTACATGTGGTTGTTGAGGTACATGCGAGATAATTTCCTTGAATTGGACACTACACTCAATGATGAGTTGGTCCATGGAGAGATCAATGAGTCTATATCCCTTCACACCATCGGGGTTTCCAACAAAAATACACTATGTACTATGTGGATAAAGTGTSTTCCTCTTCTTAGAGGGAATCTTAGCCCATGCATGAGAACAGAATATACAGAAGTGGGTCACTTTGGGTTTGAGGCTGCTCCAAGACTCAAATGGGGTTTTAGCCTTGATAGATATATGGGGAGATATKTTTTTGATGTAGGTTTCAAAACTAAKTTCTTCAACCCATAATCTATGTGGAAGTGACTTTTCATGCAGCATGCACARTTCCATCTCTTTCAAGGATCTATTTTTCCGCTCAGCCACTCTATTTTTTTGCGGAGTATAAGGAACTGTGTCCTGCAACTKAATCTCAACCTCAAGACAAATATTTTTTATCTCATGGTTGACAAACTCCCCCCCATTGTCTGTTTGGGGGAATTTAATCTTCTTTCTTGATTGTGTCTCAACAAGGGCTTTGAAATCTTTGAGGTGTTGAAAGACCTCAGATTTTTTATTGAGAAGGAAATTCCATGTGAAGCGTGAGAAATTATCAACAAAAATGAGCACGTGCCTTGATTTACTAATTGATTGATGCGAAAAATGTCCCATGAGGTCACTATGGATCAGATCCAACAGAAAGGAGGCCCTCTGAGTCTTTCCTTTGTCAAATTTAACTTGAGGGTGTTTTCCAAGAACACATCCCTCACAAATTCCTTTGGAGAAGTGGATGTCATCCGTAGACCATCAATCATTCCCTGCTTTTTAAGTTGTTGCATATATATGAAATTTAAATGCTCGAACCTTTCATGCCATATCCTACTACTTTCATCAACATGGGTAAGCAGTAATGTAGAATTTGGTTCAATAAATTCAGAAAATGTGTAGAGTCTGGATTGATGATTTACCTCACTAGTAGAAACCTTGGAATTGGTTTGAATGTCACAGATATCCACATCATTAGGTGTGAATAATACTCTATTCTCAGTGCCGGAGTTTTTAATTTGATACATGGAGAGAAAATTGACAGAGAGTTTGGGAACGTGTAGCACATTCTCAAAGCTTTTGTTTGTGAGTTCAGTTCTCAATTTTCCAGTGACCTTGATTGGAGAGTTGTCCCCCATCAGAATAGGAGGACCTTTTCATGCATCCAATGAAGATTAGACTTCTTTTTTGGCTTCCATATTGTGTGATGCTCCCCAATCTACAATCCAATCATTGGGAGAGGAGATGATGGCAATCAAAGCATGGCTAGAATTACCTTTCTTGGGATTTTGATCTTTTGGTTCTTCTTCTTGGCACCCTCGGGGATGTGATCTCCAAGGTTGTTTTGTCGAAGTATTTGGGCCATTAGATCTATATTTTTCTACATACATGTGGATTATGAATGGAATCCTTTATGGAAGTAAGTGCATTTCTCCCCTTTTCTTCCCTTTCCACCTTTGGATACGGAGGAATCATTGAAGAGTTTTGAGTACCCTTCCTTCTTTGGATTTTCATGTGCCTTCCTTTTTTCTTGGTTTTTGTATTTCTAATTTTGGTGATTGATACCATCCTTCACATCAAGTGCATGTGCCTTTGGGCCTTTGATTTTTCCCATGTTGATGATGTTGTTCTGCTCTTGCATCAGAGACTCAATAAATACCTCAAGAGAGGTAATCTTCCAAGTGGCTCCAAAGACAAGCCTAACTGAATGAAATGTGGATAAAAACACTTATTATTCCGAACCAAGTTTGGAAAGAATGGTAATAACCATGTGTTTCTCCCCCTTAGATTTATCAACCCCGCAAGCCTTGAGTTGCGACAACAAATCCTTATATTTGGTAAATAAATCTTGGAGATTGTCGAAGGGTTTTGGATCCAAATTGAGAAATTCCACCTCAAGTATATGTCCCCTCCTCTCATCCTGTTTGCCAAAAATTCCTTCCATGGTGGTCCAGACTTCATTGGGGGTTTTACAGGAGGATATGTAAAAGAGGAGCTCAGGAGAAATGAGACTACAAATAGTTCCAAACATTTCATCCGTCTGATTCAGATACTTGGATTTTTCTATGGTTGATGTGGGTTTGGTATTTGTGTCCATGGTTAACCTGTATAATCCTCTTCTTCAAATATTCATTATCATCTTGTCCTTCCATGCAATGAAATTGTACAGTGTAAGAATGAATTATTTTGGAAATTCCACTTTTCTCGTTCTCTTGAATCTTCGATACTTGCAAAAATAATATGGTGTGTGTTTTTCCTAGCAATACATCAGCTCTGATACCATGTAAATGTGGATGAACCTTAACATATAATATCTAGATAGAAATAATACATACACAGTGTGTAGAGAAATGAGAAAAGATGGAAACGAGAGAGTGATAATCAAAGAATTTTCACTAACCAAAAGAATGAATGATAATTTACACATGATATACTCTGTATAACTCAACTAATATGCATTGGAAGAGAAGATAATGCACCATAGTGGTGGTATAGAGTGATATGGACACACTCCTACAGTTACATGAGTTAACTTCCACCTAGTCTGAGTTAACTAGTCTCTCAGTCTTCAGTTAACTGAATGAAATAGAGTGAAGTGAAGAGGATATCAGGGAATCATGCGTAATGCGCTAGTCTGGTGATAATCCCATGGAAAATGCACATTAGAAGGTGATGATCAAAATTTTGCATGGTGATGAAACCAATGTGTCATTAAGACTCCACTCAACTGATCAAATTGAAGTGTGAACTACAGAGAATATTCTCCTAGAATGTAAGAAAAAAAATATTCTCCCTAAACTATAGGAGATTGAATAATGACTAATAAACATAGGGAAAACGTTAGGAAAAAGAAATCCTAAGTGTGTGTGAAGTATCTCCAACACATTATCCAATCCAAATGGAATCATTGTATATTTATATGACCCCCATTATGTACCAAACGTGGTATTATGTCTATCATCTGGTGTTATTCTGATTTGGTAATATCCTGAAAACTCATCAGTGAATGAGTAGGATTCTCGACCTCTTACATTCTCCAATACTTCATCTATAAATGGAATAGGGAAAGGATCATGTAGACATGTGTCATTCATCTTCCTCAATTCTACCCAGATCCTTATTCCCCCTTTCTTCTTCTCCTGCACTACCATAGGGCTAATCCTTTCAGATTCTTCCATAGGTTCTATGACACCAACCTCTAACATCTTATCAATTTTTGTCTTCACTTTCTATTTGTACACTGGATTCAATGTGTAAGGTCTATGTCTTATTGGTCTGGAATCTAGATTCAAATGGATATTCATCTCTCCAAGTTCCCCTACAACCCCTTTCATCTCTGAGAATGTCGTTGGAAATAGGTCACTATACTCACGCAATAAATTTGTTATTCTTTCTATTGTATGATTATCCCAATAGTCCTCAATACTTGTAATCTTTGTCTTTTCTGTTGTTCCAATATTTACCTTCTTTATCTTCAATGGTGCAGCATAATCTTATGATTCTAACAGTGGACCTTCTACTTCTCTTTCCCCTTCAACTTCTTTGATCTGAATCTTGTGCGGGTTTTCTTCTGTTGGGTCTTCTTATTCTGTGGCATGATAACAATGTAGCAACCATATGACTGTTTGTCTCTTCCAGTTCTGATAAGATATCACAATCTCCACTTTTTGTTCTTAAAAGATCCTATCTCTTAAAATCTTGATCGATGTGTAAAGTGATCAAATGTACCTTCCTCTTGGTCCCTTCAAAAACTCTTGCTCTGCAGTAGTGTAATACTTCGCAGTATCGACTGCAAACTCAATGATAAATATTGCAATAATACTGTCTAACCAGAAATCCACTCTGCACATGAATTTATTATTGACTATTTCCAACTGTGCAATGTTCTTAGTAGTCCACTCTACTGGCCTTATCCAATTAGTTGGATGTGTATCCTTCAACCTCAATATCCACTCTTGCAACAATTATGGAGAATAACAGAAAAATACCTCATGCAAAACAGTAAACACATACTTATGTAAATACCGACATGGTGTATACTTGGAGCTTCTATTGTCTTTTTGCGCAAAATTGAGCTTCTTTATCTCCAACCATCTTTCAATCTCTTCTTTAGTTGAATTTCATGGCCTAAACATCCCTTTTTACCATTGCATTCTCTTTATCAGATCCCCTCCAATCTGATCTTTTGAGTTCAAACCGGCAACAAAACCATTTGTTGGATGTATGGGTTGACCCAAGTTCTACCTTAGTTCTCCAACAAACCCCTAGAAACCATCATCCCTTCTAGAGACCAAAAGGAAACATTGCACACAAAATGCACAACGCAATCTCAACTCAGATGGCTTATGGGTGATTGCATGACTCAGATGTATGAAATTTTGGAAGGGATGAATCTCATGGGGATGTTAGGTATACTTATACTTTAATATTCATCATATCTACAATACCATCATTTAGATATACCAATCATTTAACCTTTAACATTCATTCTACAGAAAAGAATATAACCATTCTAGTGCGCGTTACAAATTAACCTTAACATATTCATTCATTTATCATAAAAGCCATTGCAAAACATAAAGATCACATTCCACACATTGACACATTATTTTATCGTGGTTCACCCCCCTGGGCTACATCCACAAATATTTGGCATTCTATGCTTCTTTATTCATCTTCCTCAAAATATTTCATTGTGTGCATTACATCATAAGTTTAGTAATGGTGTGTAAGGATGACTAGTGTGGCACCAAGCTCCATAGCTTGCAACATGACCCTCAGTTATCTAACTCAGTATGAGCTTCACAACTCTCAACCAAAACACTCATCAAATACTAACTCAAAACTCAAAAAGGTTCTCAAAGATACTCCCAAACATGCCCCAAATATCATCTCTTATCTACCGCATACATCATATATTTATACTATAAAAAGTTCGTTAAATCCATTACATTGATGACCAAAACCCTAACCCTATGTGGATTAGTTTTGTCCACATTTCAACCTCATTGCACATGGTTGGTCCTCGATCCAACCGTTTCCTCATCGCTTTGTCCTTTACTCTACCTCTCACTTTCCTCTTTCCTTGCGTTGTGTTTCCTTCTTTCTTGACGTGTTGCTTTTCCTTCTTTTCTAGTGCACACTCCAAATGTCCTCCAAAAATGTTGGGCGTTTCCCCAAAATATCCTGCTTCAACATACATCATAGAAACACTTTCCACAACCCCTAAATCATATTGGAAGTAAAAGCCCCAACATTTGGCAGTCGAAACATACCTTTTACCTGGGATTTTGACCATTCTTTGAACATTTACGAAGACTTTCACTCCCCTGCCTATGCTTAGGGAGCGTCAGTGCTCCCTACACGATGTTAAGGGGGCACCATGGTGCCCTTTCTTCAAATTTATGGGATGCCATTGTTGTTTGAGGGAATCAAGGTGAATCCCACCTTCTTCTAAGGGACAACTTTGAAGGTTGGGGTTTTTTTGGATTGAGTCTTACTCCATGGATCTATCTAAGGAAAATAATCATAACTTACGGAGACATATCCTTAAAAAATTTCAAAAATACTCAAGGTGGTTGAGCCTCTCAAAGCCTATAAATTGGAGGCATTTCCATGGTGAAAGGGGGGAAAGAAATTAGAAAAGAATCATTATTTTTATCTTAATTCATTCGTGCAAGGGGTTGGATGAGGAGAGCTTGGAGAGTTAGTTTTAGTATCAATTGTGGTATATAAGTACTCTCTTTTGGGTTCATCATTGAATATGCTTTCCCTATTTCCTTCAAAATTGTGTGTTCTTTCATGTGCTTGTCTATTGTTACTTTATTGTAGATGAATTTGTCTTACCTAATCAAATAGAGTAAGAGATAGTCCTTTCTCTTTGATACCTATTGCAGGTATCAAGTTCTTCCAGGGGGTTTGAAGATAAAGATCATGGATTGAAAGAAGCGAGGACAAACTTCATAAAAAGGTATATCATTCCCTTTCTCGTTTTCTCTTTCTGATTGGTTACAATTAGTTTAAAGGGATGTTAGTGTCCATTTGTAGTGTTCTTGTCTTAATATAGGGGTCTGGTAATCCAAGGGAAGTTTCACCTGTCTACAGGGGAAATATTATGTAATAATCATGAAAGCATGTATGCCAAGTTATTTGTGTTACCCTTCTTATACTTGATGACTAGATGAAATTGTTTTAAAAACCCCATCGACTTGTAATGTTTGATTTGTTGAAGCTTACTATGGGCCTGCAAATACTGTAGTGGTTGGTGATATGTGTAGATGATGGTCTCCTTGCCCATCAGATAGTTTTTCCACTTTTTGACCTTGTACCAAGGCATAGACATTCTTGTTGTAGGTAGGGTAGTTGAGAAATACCCCATGAAATACTTTAGAATGATAGAATACAAGCCTTCCTCCCTACATTAGTACTTCTCCCATGGCATACCCACTTGCATATGTCTCCACTTCGAAGAGATTCTACAAGTTTGGTAGTGAGATAACCGGTTCTTGGACGATATTTCTTTTCATCTCATCAAAGGCTTTATGTTGATTCTTCTCCCACTAGAAACTCTTACCACTAATTGTTATGGCCTGGAGTGGTGCAGTTATTGCTGAAAACGAAGCTATGAACTTCCGCAAGTATTGTGATGCCCCAAAAAAACTCCTAACTTCAATGAAATTTGTACGAACTAGCCATTTCATGATGGCCTCCATATTTGCAGGATCTATCTTGAGCTCCCCTCCACCAATCACATACCCCAAATACACCAAATACTGCTGAGAAAACTTGCATTTCTTAAGATTGGCCAACAACTGGTGCTTTTTTTGGGTATCTAACACCTGCATAAGATGTGAGATGTGCTCCTACTAGGTAGCACTATAAACTAGTATAGCATCCAAATAAACAATAATAAATTAATCTAGATAAGAGTATAAAACATCATTCATTAGTCTCATAAATGTAGTTGGTGTTTTTCATAAATCTAATGGCATAACTAACCACTCATACAAACCTTATCTTGTCTTGAAGGAAGCCTTCTAGGTATATTCTTCTTTGACTCGTACCTAGCTATATCCTAATTTCAAATCCATCTTAGTGAAGTACTTGGCATGTTGCAGTTGGTCCAAAAGATCATCAATCCTTGGAAGAGTGTATCGATTCGTCAATGTAATCTTGTTCAATACCTTGTAATCGATATACATTCTCCAAGTCCCATCCTTCTTGGGTACAATTATGATGGGTGACCCACAATGTGAGGTACTTGGTCGAATCACACCCTGCTCAAAAAATTGTTGCAACTTCTTCTTCACTTCATTCGCTTCTAGAACAAACCATTTATACAACCCAATATTTAGCAATGGGGAGTCTAGAAATAACTGTATTTTGTTCTCCACGTCCCTCTTGGATGGTATCCCTTTAGGATCATTGAACACTCCATTTTATTCCTATAGAAACTCCTCCAACTAATGTTCCTTCTCATTAGTACGACCCTCCAAGGATGCCTTCACTCTCATTGACTCATCATCAGAATGATTTTCTCTTAAGAAAATAAAAACATATTTCTTACTAGACCTAATCAACTTCTTGGCTTGGTTGGCACTTACCAGTGAGATATTTGACTTGCCTTTATTTGTGGTAATGATGTAGGAATTCCCATCCTTGATCAGTCAGTATTGGTTGGCTCTCTGCATGAATATTGCATCCCTCATATACATGTAGGGGATTCCAAGCACTACTCCACATACAACAAAGGGTACTACGTATAGAAAATTTAATCTTACATTGTTTCGTTACCTTTATCTCTGCATCCTTGTTTACCCAACCCAATGGATAGGGGTTAGGATGGTCTTGAAACTCCAATCCAATATTGTTGACCAAATTCCTTGCTATGAGATTAGACTCTGAACTAGAGTTTTAAAAAGCATCTATCTTGACCTTCTTAACATGAATCTTGATATGGAAGAGCTTGGTCATCTCCTTCTCTTCCTAGTGAAAAATACTACTTAGATTCATCTCCTTCTTCACAGATGTGAAGTCAATATTTTCATCCATATATGAGATACTTTCAATCTGATTGCTTGAATATGGCTGAAAGATTTGTTTTTTTCATCCTTCTTACGATCCTTTAGGTTTAGCTCTGGATGTAATTTCCATCATTTTTCCTCGATGTGATCATCAATGTTGCAATGATTGCAATGGTTGTTGGGATCTTTGCACTCATGTGTAGTGGTTGTTGTATTCTTATATTTTCCCCCTTTCCACTTCTTCTTCCCCTCCTTAGAAGCTTCTCAACTCTCTTTCTTCTTTGAACCACTTGGTTGCCACTTATTTTAGCCTATGTTTTCTAGGTATTGTTCTTGTACACATGCCTCGTCCATTGTCCTTGGATTGAAGAACATCACCTAATTTCATAGATGAATGTGTAAACCCCTCAAATACTTGAGGAGTACATCCAGGCTCTTAGGAGAGATATCCAACATGAAGGCCATATTTTTGAACTCAGTGGTGTACTCTTGAACACTCTTCCCCTTCCTCTGCTTGAAGTAGTGCCATCGGATCCATTGGTCTTATACATACCTGCTAGGGTAGAATCGAGACTTGATGAAGGTTTTGAAGTCCTTTGTTAAGCCCTAATATTGGCTCATTAACTCTTAATTGGGGCATATTAGATTAGTAATGTTATTTTATTTATGTCGGCTTGCTCATTAACCCTTAATTAGGGCATATTAGATTCGTAATGTTATTTTATTTATGTCATCTTTAGGCCATTAGTTGTAATTATACCTCCTAGTCTCCTATATATACCAAGGAGACATTTTCATTTTGAATCATCTTGGAATTGAACATTTAAGTGGGGTAAAAGGAGGTTTCCCCCTCAAAGAGGCTTATTATCT
>ML797213.1:209287-228781 GCA_009831015.1 Picea engelmannii | reverse complement strand
GCGACCAAAGGCCAGGATCTATTTCGTCCTTCGACTATTCGGCAATTTCGCTTTCTCCTCGTCTACAAACTTCTGAAGTGATTCCGCTCTAGAGTTGTGGATCTTACACCACCTATCCCTCTGGATGATGGATGGTCCCTAGCCTCTTTGGGACTTCAATGAATCCTCGCTCATGTGTGCACACAGAGACTTAAATCTCATGCACTTTTCCTAGATCCAACGATCTAGAACGATCTCGCTCCCTCCTGGATAGATCTTGACAGATAACTCATGACACCTTTAGAGCTTCACTACCTTTGAATATTTCTCTGCCCTATCTCTCTTGAGCTTGTTCTTCCTTCGAACTTTCACTCCTTAGAGTTCCCTTTCAACACTTAGTCTAAATTTGACTTCTATGCACACCTTGCAACAAGTCTTCTCTTCAACCCAACTTCTTTCTGGGAAACTATGCATGCCTTGCAATAGTTCGTTACTCAACCGAATTTCTCCTCCTGAACAAAAGAACTTAACTATGTTTCACTCACACACACCTTGTGAGGTCTTTTGTACTTCTTCTCAAATAGAATTTAAAGCTACTCCCCCTGAGCTTCTGAGTCAAAAGACTTTGTCAACGCACTCCTTGCGAACACTCTGCACTCCTTGCAAATGAAAGTTTCATGCTATCTCTTCTGAGCTCTGAGTCGAATCAAAATCTGTCAACACGCTCCTTGCAGACAATACACAATCCTTGTGTAAGCTCGTGGAAGAGAAATAAGTTAAACCTATCTAACGTTTCACAGATTCTTACGTTCAACAATATAACTCATACATTCATGAAGCACAAAATAATAGAGAATATTTAAGAAACACAACAACATGATTTTGGATAAATATCCCTCTATTATCTTCATTCAAATGTAAATGGCTACAACTATGATAAAACAACAACTAAATCACAACAATATCCTACCAATCTGCAGTAGCCTCATTCTGACGTACAATGTATCTACTTATACAAAAGGGCCCCTAGGGTTCCCTTTGACTACCTATCTTCTCGAAAAAAGATAACTACCCCTCAAGCATCGTTACATTAAAGTCTAGGATTGAAATTCCCATATCACTCATGATCATTCAATCCCAAGCATTTTGATCTTCTTCAGTTTTCAATCAGTTTAAGAAAGATTTGCAGGAAACACCAGTGTTTAAGATTATGAAATGATTCAACGACGCGCTAAGGCGCTGAGTTGTCTCTCCACGTATGCTTGTTGACGATGCTCCTACATCACACCCTCAATATAATGGGAAAATTAACATTGTGAACAAATTTCTAGAAGGATATCTTCGTTGCTTTCCATTCGATAAACAAACACAATGGGTCAAGTGGTTTCCCTTGGTGAAATGGTGGTACAACACATCCTTCCATACTTCATCAAAATTGTCCCCATTTCTGGAACTTTATGGATATCATCCTCCATCCATCACATCACCCTTGAAAGGGAATACAAAGGTTCAAGCAATGGAGGACCATATAGGGAACCAACAAGAGGCTCTCAAACTATTGAAGGAAAACTTGGTTATGGCACAAAATAGGATGAAACAACAAGCAAATCAACATCACAGTGAAAGGGAATTTGAAGTGGGGGATTGGGTATTTCTAAGGCTACAACCATACAAACAAATGTACCACAAGCAACAAAATAAGGACAATAAATTAGCACCCAAATATTATGGCCCCTATAATGTTTCGCAAAGGATTGGAAGTATGGCTTACAAATTGGAGTTGCCTCCATATTCACATGTACATCTAGTCTTCCATGTTTCTTGCTTAAAGAAGGTCAATGGAAAAAATATCCCAGTCCAAACTATTTTACCAGAGATCAATGAAGAAGGGAAAAATATACTAGAGCCAAAAACGATCCTTGAAACAAGAATTAAACAGTTGATAAATCGAGAAATTATAGAGTACCTCGTCAAATGGAAGAACTTACTAGTAGAAGAGGTGACATGGGAAGATGAGTTCTTCATGTGGAAGCATCTGTGGTTAGTCAATTGTTGAGTAAAACACGTGTTTGAAGGGGAGGGGCATGTTAAGCCCTAGACAAAACCCCATGTTATTTATAAAACCCCTTATTAGGCCATAGATATTGAATTATTAGATTTCTAGTAGGTTGGATAGAACCCTTCATTTCACCCTTTCATCATAATTGTAACCCTTTGTCTCCTATATGTATATATATATATATATATATATATATATATCAAGGAGATCTAGTATTATGATCATCTTATCTCAATTTATATTGTGTTCTGAAGTGGATATATTGTTAAGGAGGGTTCCCCCTCGAAGTGGACTGTAATTTATTGATTTCTTATCATTTTTAAGGCATTGGATCATAGCACATCCAGGTTACCAGAAGACCATTGTCACAATCAAGAAGCAATATTTTTGGCCAAGTATGAAAAAGGAAGTTGTGGATTTTATTGTGAAATGTCTCAAATGTCAAAAGGTCAAGGCTAAGAACATACATCCAGTTGGTTTTCTGCAACCTTTTCTCATTCCTGAGTGGAAGTGGGAAGTTGCGACCATGGACTTCATAACTAAGTTTCCTAGGACTGCTAAGCAACATGATTATATTATGGTGGTAGTGGAAAAACTTACTAAAGTTGCCCATTTTATTCCAATGAAGTCATTGCACAAGGCATCCAATATTGTTGAGATTTACATGCGAGAAATTGCCAAGCTGCATGGTGTACCTAAGAAAATTGTGTTTCACGGAGATTCCAAGTTCACCTCAAACCGAGAGGGTAAATCAAGTGATTGAAGACATGTTGAGGATTTATCTCATGGATAAGACATAAAAGTGGGAAGACTACTTGCATTTGGTAGAGTTTTCTTACAACAATGGGTATCAACATCTTTAAAGATGATTCCATTTGAAGCATTTTATGGTAGAAAGTGTTGGAATACTGAGAGTGGGGGTGAATCCGTATGAGCACTTTATACCAATTTTAACCCCAATATATATTCTTTCACTTTAACAACAATGTTTAACAGTTTATCATCAATGTATCATCTATGTTTGCATTCAATATATCATGAGCATATAATCATAAGCAACATCGCATCAACAACATCACATCAAATACACAGTACACCAGTATTTACGTGGAAACCCAAATGGGAGAAAATTATGAAATGATTTCTTATATATATCAAGAATTCATTCATAGGAAGCACCAAATTCCAAATTCTCTAGTTGCAACTAGAAGGAGGCTCTAACCCCCTATTCTCAAGCTTCAACCTGAAGGAAGCTACAACTCCCTGAATTCTTTGGCTCTAACCAGAATGAGGCTACAACCCCTTGATTCTCAGGCTCCAATCTAATGAAAGTTACAACTCCTGAATTCTCTTTCTACAACCCCCTTTCCTTTCTCCATCCAACCACCCTAAAATATAAGTGTAGACCAACTATCACTACCACAATCACTACCATTGTCACTGCCACTATCACTGTCACTGCCACTGTCACATCAATCTATGACCTGTCAACCTGTCACTGTATCCAACATATCACTGTCAACCTGTCACTATATCCAACTTGTCACATCAACATGTCACTAATCAACCTGTCCAACATGTCACTGTCACAGATACTTAGCCAGATCCTCTCATGTACACCAAGGACACTTCTAAACTAGATGTCCAGCATCACCAACACATGCCTCTACCAATCATGTACCAAGATTGCCAACATACCATCACATGGCATGTGTCTCAACCATGTACCAAAACATGTACCAAACCATCAACATGTACCATACCAAGCATCAACCATGTACCACAACAAGTGCATCAACCATGCACTGATCAATGTACATCAACACCTATACCATACCATGTATGTATTACACCAAGTACATCAACCATCAACACCTATACCATACCATGCATCAACCATGTACTACACTAAGTAAATCAACCATATACACTTATACCATACCATGTATCAACCATGTACTACACCAAGTACATCAACCATGAACAATGCATCAATGTCACCAAGGAATACCTCATAAATGTATCTCAAACAATGTGCCCAATATCTAAGATGCTCCTCAAACCATGTGCCTCAACCATATACTATATCACTCACGATATGTCTCAATCATGCCATACACCATGTATCATAAGATATCAACAATGAAGTGCCTTAACAAAGTACCAAGGAATGTGCCTCGTACATATGCCAATACAAAGATGTGCCTCTAACAATGAACCATAACATCCATGTATCAAATACCAAGAATATGTGTCAACCATGTATCAATATCACCTCAACCATATGAAACCATGTACCATGTACCATAAGAGTTCCAAGACATGCCTTAAGCATGTTCCATACCATCCATGAAACAAGCCTCAAACAAACACATGTAAAACATACCTTTACTCATGAAAAGGACCTAGTGCATATCATCTCAGACCAACAAATCTTCCTCAACTTCAGAATCAACAAGATGGCACATTCTTCAAGCCTTTTCAAAAGCATCCGCTACTTGCTCCATTGTGACCCACAAATGTTCGCTACTTTCTCCATTGTGACCCACGATTTTCCGCTACTTTCTCCACTATGATCTGTGGATATCTTCTACTTTCTCCACTATGACCCACAGATGTCCGCTACTTTGTCTATTATGACCCGCAGATGTCCGCTACTTTGTCCACTGTGACCCACGGATAACTTCAGAAACTAGTGTTACTCATGTTTGTTGCAACTCCAATACTTTCACCTTCGACCTTCCTTTGCTAACTCAGAAAAATGTCATCACAAACGAGCCAAAAGATCACAATAGTAGACCATAAAATTCACAAGATAGATATCAATTGTAAGTGTGTGAGTGTGTTTGTGAATGACTCCTTGAGGGGTATTTATACTTTTCCTAGGTAACCTCTTCCCTTAAACTTAGGGCTTCTAGATATTTCTTGTTACAACCACTTTACCCTTTCATTCATTGACTTGTAACCAACTAGGGCTTCTTGACCATTCTTCGGGGCTTCCAACTTCTCAAGGCCATATCTCCCTAACCCTGAGGAACCACGTGGTGTACCACATATCACTAGAAATTTAATGACAAGGACTATCCATATATTATTGTCTTACCTGCAATTTCACTATCCTTCATGTCCATATTCCTCAACCAACTTTGGGTTCCATAACCACACATCTAGGGTTTCATGTAGGTTTATTCAAATGCACCCAACTTACTCACCATCAATCTCTATCATACATATGTCAATCAACTATCCAAAAATCTTATCCACATCTATGGACCTCTCCATGGGTTAACATAAATGGAAACCAAATGTCCAATAATATCCCCCTTTGGCATTGATGGAAACACTCATACTCCAATGCTCATTCTCCCCCTGTGACCATCACTCCTCATCAATGTTTTTCTCTCTCCCCATTTGACATCAATGTCATAAGGTATCTCTCCTTAGGGATGCTCCCCCTATCTTCATGTTTTTTTTTCTTTCTCTTCACATGTTTCCAAGTTCTTCTTCTCTCTAGCAGAGCCTGACTCCCTTTGAGGCTACTCCCCTATCTTCATGCATCTTTTATTTCTCTCTATTTTCATGCCTTTGTTATTTCTCTCCTTCTTTGACAAAAGGTAACTCCTCTTGTCTGCATGTTATTGATCTTCCTTTCTGGAATTATTTCTCTGATGATTTCTCTTCCTTTGGCTTCTCTTCAAGATATCGGGTAGATCAATGTAAGGCTACCTGTATATGTTTCCTTCCCTCAATTCCAGTGCTACTTATTGTCCATTGGTGCTTCCTCTTGAAATTCACTGACATATATAAAAAGAATTCATTACTTGATTTCTTCAATCACTTGTCATGTTCACTTGACCACACTATTCAATGATTTCCTTCTGATGATATAGCTTCTCCTGACAGTTTCTCTGTCCCTATTTTGTTGTGCCTTTCACTGCTTTTCCTTTCTGTGACTAACTGATTCCACTGATTCCAATTGTAAATATATTGTTATGCATCTAACCCATGTTTCATGTACCTGTTAAGCATCTCATGAATCCTTCTATGTCCATATGTCACAAACTGTTCATAACCCTGTTAATCAATTTTCCACAATGCTAATCCATCTGTCACTGAACTATCATGAAGGCTTCACTTGAATATGCTACAATTTATCATCACATGTTCCTATTTATCAGACTAAATCAAATATGTCCACTGATCGGATCTATCTTCTCATCAAACTCTGCATGTCTGGAACAACATGTATTGAAGATATCCATGCTCGAATACATACGTGTAATACAATCATAAACTTCTTCTTGCCAACTGATACCTATGTGGGAACACTACTTCTCAACTAATTGATCTATTATTTTGTACTTATTCTATCTCACTGCTCTGAGTCTGTCTATGTAAATACTTCATACTTCTTGAAAGATGGTTCTCTGATCTATAGTATCTATTGCATGGACTCCCCCTGTTCAACATACATATTTACTAGGAGTCTCAAAGCTATATGGCTCAGAAAAATACCCTCTCTGATGTGGAGTAATCTTCCTCTTCGTTTGTAGACTCATCATCTCTATGAACTTTGACTTCTTCCTTTCTGCATGTGGATTGATCTCGCACTACAATTCCCGAAAGTACAATATCTTGAACCTATTCGGTATTCACATGTTCTTCTTTTATTTCTCGTACTACTGCAAATCATGCGATCTTTGGGACCTAGTATCTATTCACCTATTCTTCTTTTTTTCCATTTCTTCTCCTAATCTTCCTGTATATGACATATTCCTTTTTTCTTATATATTTTTCTTGATCTTGTACTATTTCCAATCTTGAGAGTATGACTTTTGGGTGTCCTTCATTTATCTGATCATCCTTTACCTATTCTTGTTTTCTTTTCCACACTTTCCTATATTTGATATCAATGTTCTCTTTCATAGAAGTATCCATCATGCTTCTACAATCACAAGCTATGTGTCCATAGTTATGGAATTTGTAACATTCAATGTCATGTGGGGCCACATAAACTTTTCTTTCTTGAAAATTTCTTCCATAATCCCTGCAATTTGCAACTTTATGTCCAGAGTTAGTACACTAAAAACAATGACCATAAAATAAATTTACATACCTGGGAGTGAATGATCTTCTTTTTGGTGTAGTTCTTTTGAATTCCTACCTTGGTTGATCATGATCTTCTTTTCTATGGATCCCTTCATTATGGTTTAAGTTTCTTTGTTACTTGAATGTGATGGTTTTTGTTGAAGATGTATCTCTATTATACTCATTCTTCTTTGATTCTTGTTGACCGTGATTCCTTCATTTGAGTACTTCTCCATAACTCTTAACCTTTTCTTTATTCTTCTTTTATAGAAAATTGAAGGGCTTCTCTTCAACATTCTCCATTGATGAGGTGGATGTTTTTGTCTCTTCAATATTCTTACTGAGCTTGATGATTTTAACTTTCAATGTGACAACTTCTTCTTCAAGCTTCTCAACCTCTTCTTCCTTCTTCAACATTTGAATATTCGGGACTTCTTCCATTCTCTTTGCTTCTTTAAGTTGGATCTTCAAGGATATAATTTATTTTTCAAGTCTTCTCTCTTCTTGACCAAATTTTTCTTCAACTTAATTTTAGTCATTAGTTCTTTCCTTGAGATGATCTATCAATATCTTCTCTCTCTTTTTTGCTTCTTTCTTTTATGCAACTATTTTGGCCTCCATGTACTGCTTCTAACTCTTGAGCATTTCTTCAATTTAATTGTCTTATTTCAATTGATCCTGTAAACATGTAATAATATGATGTACTTCTTCCGAGATTTGAGGGATTTCCTTTATCTTAATCAATTCTTCCTTGAGGAACTAGTTTTCCTTCTTTGCTTTGCTTAATTGAGTGAAGGCATAGTTAAATTCTTCCTCAATATCCACTTCACACTCTTCTTATTCTTAGTATGTATGACATGATGAGGATCTTTCTTCTTATCTTGTACCTGTATCTTATTTAGTATTCTCTGGCTCTATGACGAGGGGGAATAGAGATTATATATATTATCCCAGATTTCTTTAGTTGATGAACATTTTCCCACTTTGTCTTTTACTGAATCAGGCAATCCTTCCATGATGAAATCCATTGTTATTTTGTTGTTCTTCTTCAATTCCTTCTTGGTTGCAATCTTTGGTTTCTTTGAACCATTATATCCTGTAACAATTGAATACCAAATAGCATATCCCTGGGCCTACAAAAATGTTTTCATTCTTCTACTCCATGACTCATAGTCCAAACCATTCTAAACATTGAATATTAGTACTCCATTCATGTTAAACTCCATGATATACCTTCCAGTGGTTAAATTGTTTCCTTGAAGGAACTTGTTATGATACCAATTCTTGGAATACTTAGAGGGGGGGTGAATCAGTATGAGCACTTTATACCACTTTTCACCACAATATATATTATTTCACTTTAACAATAATGTTTATCAGTTTATCATCTATGTTTGCATTCAATATATCATAAGAATGTAATCATAAGCATCATCACATCAAATACACAGTAGACCAGTATTTACGTGGAAACCCAAATGGGAGAAAACCATGGAATTATTTCTTATATATATCAAGAATTCATTCATAGGAAGCACCAACTTCCAAATTCTCCAGCTGCAACTGGAAGGAGGATCCAACCCCCTACTCTCGGAATCCAACCTGAAGGAAGATATAACTCCCTGAATTCTCTGGCTATAACCCCCTGATTCACAGGCTCCAGCCTGAAGGAAGATACAACTCCCTGATTCTCGGGCTCCAACCACAAGGAGGCTACAATCCCCCTTCCTTGCCCCGTCCAACCACCCTGAAATATAAGTGTAGAACAATTGTCACTACCACTATCATTGTCACTTCCATTGTCACATCAATATGTGACATGTCAACCTCTCACTATATCCAACCTATCACTATCAACCTGTCATTGTATCCAACCTGTCACTGATTAACCTATCCAACCTGTCACTGTCATAGATACTCAACTAGATCCTCTCACATACACCAAGGACACCTCTCAACTGGATGTCCAACATCACCAACACATTCCTCTACCAAGCATGTACCAAGATCACCAACATACCATCATAGGGTATGTGTCTCAACCATGTACCAAAGCATGTACCAAACCATCAACCTATACCATACCAAGCATCAACCGTGTACCACAACCTATGCCACAACAAGTGCATCAACCATGCACCAACACCTGTACAAAACCGTGTATCAAACATGCACCACAACTATGCCAAGTCATGCATCAACCATGCACATCAAAAATGTACATCAACACATGTACCATACCATGTATGTACTACACCAAGTACATCAACCATCAACACTTGTACCATACCATGTATCAACCATGTACTACACCAAGTAAATCAACCATGAACAATGCATCAATGTCACCAATGAATGCCTCATAAATGTATCTCAAACAATTTGCCCTATACCCAAGATTCTCTTCAAACCTTGTGCCTCAACCATATACCATATCACTCACAGTATCTCTCAATCATGCCATACACCATGTATCATAAGATATCAACAATGAAGTGCCTCAACAAAGTACCAAGGAATGTGCCTCATACAATGCAAATACAAAGATGTGCCTCTAACAATGAACCATAACATCCATGTACCAAGTACCAAGAATATGTGTCAAGCATGTATCAATACCACTTCAACCATATGAAACCATGTACCATGTACCACAAGGGTTCCAAGACATGCCTTAAGCATGTGCCATACCATCCATGAAACAAGCCTCAAACAAACACATGTAAAACATACCTTTACTCATGAAGAGGACCTAGTGCATATCAGCTCAAACCAACAAACCTTCCTCAACTTCAGAATCAACAAGATGGCACCTTATTCAATCATTTTCAAAAGAATTTGTTTCCTTCTCCACTATGGCTCGCAGATATCCACTACTTTCTCCACTGTGACCTACGGATGTCCGCTACTTTTCCCACTGTGACTCGCAGATGTCCGCTACTTTGTCCACTGTGACCCACAGATAGCTTCAGAAACTAGGGTTACTCATGTTTGATGCAACTTCGAGACTTTTACCTTCAACCTTCCTTTGATACCTCATAAAAATGGTGTCACAAACTAGCCAAAAGATCACAATACTATACCATAACATTCACAAGATAGATATTCAATTGTGAGTGTGTGAGTGTGTGAGTGTGTTTGTGAATGAATCCATGAGGGGTATTTATACTATTGCTAGGTAACCTCTTCCCTTAAACTTAGGACTTCTATATATTTCTTGTTACAACCACTTTACCCTTTCATTCATTGACTTGTAACCAACTAGGGATTCTTGACCATTCTTCGTGGCTTCCAACTTCACAAGGACATATCTCCCTAAACGTGAGAAACCACATGGCATACCACATATCATCGAAAATGGTATGACAAGGATTATGCATATATGAGTTTCTTACCTACAATTTCACTATCCTTCATGTCCATATTCCTCAACCAACTTTGGGTTCCATAACCACACCTCAATGAATTCATGTAGGCTTCCTCAAATGCACCCAACTAACTCACCATCAATCTCGATCATACATATGTCAATCAATTGTCCAAAAATCTTATCCACGTCTATGGACCCCTCCAAGGGTTGACATCAATCTCCAAAGGTTGACATCAATCTCTAAGGGTTGACATCAATGACCACCAACTTTCCAAACCAACTGTCCAATAGAAAGTGCAACACACCAAGGAGTTGGGACAACTTAGCAAACTACGCAGTAGTAGGGCCATATTTTCTCTGGGAAATGAAGCAGATGGTAAAGATAAGACATAATTTAAAAGTTGCCCAGGACAGGCATAAAGTTGCGCAGATAAAGTTAAAACCCACAGAGAATTTAAAGTGGGTGATCACGTGTTTTTGAAAGTGACGGCCAGGTGCAATTCCTTGAAGTTAGGAAAGTGTTCTAAGTTAGCGATGCACTACTATGGGCCATTTGAAATCCTATAGAGGATTGGTCTGGTTGCTTATATGATTGCATTTCCTACATCCTTATGTATTCATAATTTTTTCCATCTGTCATTGCTTAAGAAGTATGTACCCGATGCTAATCATATTATTGATTGGAATGTGATTCAGGTGGAGCCAGAAGGCATATTTCAAGTGAAACTGGTTTTCATATTAGATCAAAAATTCAAGCAGCTCTGGAATTGATCCATGGAGATAGTAAAGGTCCAATGGACTTGGTACGGTCATGAGGATGTTATGCGAGCAGATTATCCTCATATTTTTTAAAATGATTGAATTTTTGTATGTATAAGTGTATATGATACATCAAGGACAATGCATAAATAAGAGGGAGGGGAATGTAATTTCCCTGATCCAAAACCCTTTGTAATTATACATATAGGCTAGTGATTTGTTGGAACCAAGTGTAAATGTAAATGTACATTTAGGCCGGTGAGTTGTCGGCACCTGTTTTTGGTGTTGTGTGCATATGAGTAGTGTTCGGAGAAGTTTTATCAAAGGCAGGGTGCACACATTTTATGTGTTGCATGCACCTGGGTAAGTGCACACATTGCACTGTGTTGCATGCACTTGGGTAAGTGCGCGGGAATGACTGGAAGTGAGCACATAACTAAGTTATATATATATATATATGACTGGATATGTATTAAATCCAGAGAGCATGTAAGAGAATGAGGTTATTGAATCGAGATGTAGATGGCCAATGTGCCTATCCATGTAATTACACGTAGTTATTAATATAATATTTCATCACTACACGTAGAAAGACTCGAGAGAAAAGAGATGGGGGACCAACTCCACCGAAAAAATGGAAAAGGGGGTGAGACGTAAGTCTTGGGGAATGTTCAAGATGCAAACTTCATATGCTCCTCCAGAGCCTTGCATCATCACCAGTCCCCGGTCTTGCCCAACAATGGAGCCAGGTTGTGTGGTTGAGGAATAAATTCCCCCTAGTTGGCTGACAGATTAGATAGCCTGAAATACTACCCATGGACTAGCCATGGAAGCAACTCCACCAACAACTTTTGATGCAGATGCAGTTCCTCATGAGGAAATGGTTGGTAAAATTGAGCATCCTCTACTCAACCCACACCGTTTCTCAAATGACCATCTTCAGTTGATCTTCGAGATGCGGCGAAACCTGGAGGACCAACTTCACAATCAGAGCATCCTCAGCCAACGCATGGACCTCATGCTTGATTCCCTATCGGGTGCATAAGAAGCATTGTCTTAATTGCGGCTAAATGTTCTTCTTCACCTACAACAATGAAGGATGCCCGAGTTCGCCTTACCTCTAGCTTCTCTCTCATTTTTTTCAACAGGAACCAGCTAGAGTTAATTTTGGTTTTGCTAAACTCTCTAGTGCATGGAAACAACCACGTTATGTTTTCTGGTGTATGGCACTAGCCACGTCATGTTTTCTAGCTTTAGTCATGTTTTCTGAGTTTTCCCGCAAGCCATCTGTTTTGGTTTCCCTGCTTGTGGCGGAACAGGTGGTAGAATCTGAATATTGTATTAGCATGATGCTTCTTTAAGGTAATATATTTTCTTTTACTTACAAAAAAAAAGAAATTCTTGGGAAATGTTTTAATAATATTTCTAGAAAAGTGTAATGTTAGATAATTATTTTATCCTAAGTTCTTGAGGGTAGGGAACAAGTCACCAAGTGGATTAAAGTTACTTTTGAAGGTGACAAGTGTCAAGTGGAATGAATGCAATATATATTGTTGACCTTAATGTATTTTCGGGGGATGGAATTATCCATTATGGGAAGGAGAAGGGATGTTAGCAGGCTCTCATGAGCAGAAAGGGGTTGGACTGTATGGAAAATCCAATTACTACCTTATCTACACATAGAAGCTTGTAAGGAGTTGTGGGGCTATAATCAGATTTTTTTCTATTGAGGGGATGTGTTAACAGATCATGAGCGGTCTCTTTGGGTGAGAGATTGGTTGTTGTGAAGTGGTTTTCAAACCCGTGAGAATACTCTCCAAGTGAGATTTTTTGCTGTGAATTATTCCTTGGTGCGCTGAGAATTAGTCATTAAGTTCGAAGACTTCTTATTTGGTCTGTTGTTGGTAACTGTTGTAGGAAAATTCTCCTGTGGACAGGTGAATTCCCTCTTGGATCTTAGACCCCTATGACCAAGACAGAAAAGTGATAACTTTGATCACTGACTTTCGTTTAAACCTAGCTAAGCTAATCTATAGAGAATAAGAAGAAGATATGAGTACCTTTTTACGATGTTTGTCCTCACCCAGTCCAAGTTGAGTTTTGATCCCTAAGCTCTTCAACCAGTCCTGCAATCCAATAAACAACAAATACAAAGGATACTTCCTATTCTACCATGATTAGTTTGAAACTAGATCTATCCATCAAAGACAAGTTCATGTAGATGTACACAATATTGAAGGAAACAGGCCAAGCACGTGTATTAATGAGAACAAAATAAAGTGCGTACAAGTGTAGATGTAGATGTAGCAGCCTCATCCAACTCTCCTTGTCCAACCCCTTGCTCAAATGATCCACAATCAAAATGACTATACTTTCACTAATTATTCTCGCTTGTGAGATCATAAGTTTGATGCCTTCAATGTCTCTCCCTTTCACCATGAGGAGGCCTCCTTATATATGCTTTGAGAGGCCCAACCACCTTAGAGATTATTTGGATAGGTTGAGGATATTCCTCCATCAATTGTGGATCCTCCCTAAGATCCAGCCTTGACCTCAGATTCGAATCAAACTGACTTCAAAGATAAGGGGGATCTTCCCCTGATTTCCTCAACAGCACAACACTCCCCTAGAGTGGTGCATAGAGCGTTGCAACGCTCCCCCAAATGAAGGCAAGGAGCGCTAGTGCTCCCTACCAGTGGGTAGGGGAGCACTACCCTTCAAAAATGATTTTCAAGTGGTCTTTATCAAGGAAAAAGATTTGTAGTCTTCGTCAAATGACATATCCTTATTTTAACCAGTGAAGATGTAGCAGCCTCATCCAACTCTCCTTGTCCAACCCCTTGCTCAAATGATCCACAATCAAAATGACTATACTTTCACTGATTATTCTCCCTTATGAGATCATAAGTTTGATGCCTTCAATGTCTCTCCCTTTCACCATGAGGGGGCCTCCTTATATATGCTTTGAGAGGCCCAACCACCTTAGATATTATTTGGATAGGTTGAGGATATGTCTCCATCAGTTGTGGATCCTCCTAAGATCCATCCTTGACCTCAGATTCAAATCAAACTGACTTCGTAGATAAGGGGGATCTTCCCCTAATTTCCTCAACAACATAATTCTCCCCTAAAGTGGCTCACAGAGCATTGCAATGCTCCCCTAAAGGAAGGCAACGAGAGATAGCACTCCCTTCCAGTGGGTAGGGGAGCGTTGCCCTTCAAAAATTATTTTCAAGTGGTCTTTCTCAAGGAAAAATATTTGTACTCTTCGTCAATTGAAATATCCTTCTTTTAACCAGTCTCTGAGGATGTCTCAAGTGTTCCTATGATGTCGTTCGAGATACAACATAGGCAAGATGACAGTATGTTATTTGTGACACTTGTGACACTTGTAATGTTTGCGACATTTGTGGCCAAAGCGCGACACTTGCGACACTTGTAATGACGACAGTAGGTCATCTTTAAAGTGAGTAATTTTGATGTGTAACATATTTCCCCCCCAAGTGCAAAGTTAGAAGACGGAAACTGATGACTGGAGTACTTTGTAGACTTTTTCAAGCAAGGGGATGGACTCGGAGAACTTGGTAGAAGCTACATACAACCATCAGACAAATGTTATGATATGTTTCAAACCCAAGGCAGGCATACCTATTCTTGAGTGATAAATACTTTCAAGGTATGGCCGCCATAAGATACACTGTGGATCCGTAACTATATTAATAAAAGGGTATAGCCACCAAAGATACAATGTGGATCTATACTTCCATGACATGAACTGATCGTAGCCACAAAAAATACAGATTGGAGCTACGATACGACAAGACATAGCCACGAACCAATACAAAGTGGATCTATGTGACAATATATGTATCAATATTCTCAAAAGAAACTCCATCGCAACCTGGGAAAATTATATATTAGAGTGATCACTCAACCCAAGTTCTTCTTACCGATATTGATGCAGTACGAATCTAACCATGTGAATATATGTCCTAATGTCGAACATGGTAGAAACCACTTGATTACCAGTCAATGAGGTAAACCGTTAACAAGTGCGAGGGAAATCACCATTGATGTCAATGATTCCCAAGGTACCCTAGTAAATTCCAGCGAATGTGAATAAATGAGTTGAAGTCGAACATTCATGAAATCATCCGATCAGAGGTCAGTGATGCAAACCTATTGTTGGAAGCGAGGAGGCATGTCATTGAGGCATGCAGGTCCCAAGGTACTAACCGGTTTCTAGATCTAGTTCCTGGAAAAAGTGTTGAAGTCGACATGAACAGACTCGTCGAAGGAGGGCCTTGATGTATCCCCCATCAACGACACGAAACTGACATAGAGATATAAGGTTGTGAATCAAATGAGAATGGACTGATACGAGTATTGAAACAGGAAATTTGTGATGGTTGACTCTCGAGGCAGATACTTCCCTTGAACACTGAGGCACAACAACAGAAACATGACATGGACCAAAACATGATGATGCAGTGGATACTGTGACTTTCGTCGGGTGACCCAAAGGAGTAGAGAAACTCAGAGGATTGGTTCAGTGCAGAGGTTCAACATATTAAAATGTATGCAAAGACAAAGTGTCGTGTTCAAGGGAGATCGTAAGAGTGACCTGTGATGTTTTCAAAAACTGCTTGGATTACTTCCTTCAAATTTTCCCCCCATCCAGATAGATGAGTACCTCTTTTTTTAATTTAACGAGCTCGAGGAGGGTAACACATGCTCAATCTAACTCACTTTCAGTAAGTCCCTCTTCCTTTGTTTAACGAACTGGAAGAAGTAAGGGTTCGGTCTCATATGTGCCCTTCAATGTATGATTTTTTTTACGAGTTCAGAGAAGGTAAACTCAGTGATTTTTCATGTTTAGAGAGTCTGAAAAGAAATTAAAGACGACTCTACGGTTGTCCTTTTTCATAATGTTAGTCTCGCGAGGCCGAAAAAGAGATAAATTATCACTCTAAAGACGCCCTTTCAAACCTTTTAACGAGTGGGAAAGGAAGCAAGATCACTCGACAATCTTTTCATGTTTAGAGAGTCTGAAAAGAGCTTAAAGACGACTCCAAGAGGTTCATTTTTTGTGTATCCATGTGAGTACGAAAAAGAGATAAAAGTTTACTCGGTTGTGTTCTCATGTTTTTTCGAGCATGAGAAGGAACTAAGACTATGCTCATTAATGCGACAAGATAAAAATCGAACAAAACTGCTTTGAAACCTTCCAAGAATGATAAAACTGCATACCAGGGTATTAATAATATCTCCAAAATGATTTACAAAACCCAAAATAACTATGGTTTTAGCAAAAAATGAAATCTATAATAGTAATATAGGGTAAAAAATGTTTTTACCAACTCATTTTGTGCCAAAACTTCTAGTAGTGGAGAAATTGACTTTGGAGGGTGATTCTTGGAGTCATCGGTGCCGGAGCTACAGTCAGCCATTTATCCTTTCGTCTGGATCAGGTTGTTCCTCGACATCTTCTAAACATTTTGCATGGTTTAAAATTTATTTTTAGGTAATTTCTTGCTTTAAATTTGATGCCCTGGAGGGCCCCAAGCACCAAAGAGGCTCGACGCTCTCCTAAAGAGCCAGGGGGAGCGCTATTTGAAATTTCAATGCTCTGGTGAGCCTGTTGAGTGGGTGCTAGCGCTCTGATCAAAGAATAAAGGGGGCGTTGGCATGACAAAGAAAAACAAAGTGATTATAAATTTTAATTTGCCTAAACATGTGTTAATGTAACATGACTAATGGCCTTTTGCTAATGATGGTTGCAGGTTAAACTTGGAAAAAAATCATGATTGAGTGGAAAGAGCATGAGAATGAGCTCAATGATGTGGCTACTTTGCAAAACCCCCGACCAAGGGCCACATTGAGGAATTATGGTCTCCTCAAGTTTTTTAATATGTAGAAGATGAAAAAGTAAGTTCTCCTTCTTGAGTACATGATCGGGTTATGGAACACTGTTGAACAGGGATTCCAAATTGGGACACAACTGCTTACCATTGAGTTAGAGGATGTTTATTTCTTGGCCTACCTCTCAAAGAGAGGGGCCCCATTATCTTATCTGGACAGAGGGCACTTTCAGTTACTGTAGAAGAATATCTGGCAAATCATTGCATTCCAAGATCGAGATTTGTGGGAGGTAGGATTGTGATAAAAGATGTTAGGGATCTACCTCTTCAATCTATTTTGTTTTCCATCACTAGTTTGGTAGGTAGTACCAGTGCACACTTGGCTTCGAGATCGCAGATGGCTTATGCTTTACAGTGTATGGAGCCAACTGTATTTAACTGGAGTGCAACATTCCTTCAAAATGTGAAGGAGCAGATTTTGAGATGTAGGATGGGGAAGAAGAAGCAATTTGGATATGGTTCGTTTTTGGTTTCGTTATTCCTAGAGAAGATTCCACAGATGCAACCACAAATTGCACTAGCAGTATGATCGGTGGGTGAACCACACATGGAGCGCTGGAAGAGTCTGTCTCCAAGGCTGGGGAGGGAGTCAAAGTTCAGATTTACAGGTGACTTCTTTGCTTGGCTAAGACACCAACTGATCGTCATAGAGGACTTCCCGTACGTTGGAGTGGATTTTTGGGGTAGCATGGACATGGTTCTTCCAGATGGAAAGGACTAGGATGCGTCAGGTAAGAAACCAAAAAAAAATTCTAGTGGTTTTTTTTTTTTTTTTTTAAGTTTATATTATTTTTATGTGTAATTAGAAGAGATTTTAACAGATGTATTATTTCATCATGTAGACAGAGGAACAACACGTCTGGCGGAGATTCCAGCACTGGGGCGTCGTGGAATGCTCAGATAGCAGTAGAGCATGAGGTAGTGGCAGGGGGTCTTCAGTAGGTTCAGAGAAACCTCTGTGGTCTCACGATGGGTGTTCGTCCTCGTAGGAGGGGGGATGTACCCTTGCATCTACAAAGACATATAGTGGGATTCCCCCAGAGCCTGAACTCCCTACTGAGACGAGTAGCCCATGTAGTAGTGTGCTACTCAGAGAACAACGTGATGCAGGAGGATTAGGACCTTCCTGATGTTTTCGTATGGTCTGTATGACGATGTTATGGGCATGAGGACCCAAAATTTTGTCCTTCTAAGTATTTTTTTTATGTAACCAAACATTTTCTATCACGCAGTATATATATACATATCTTAATTTTTGTAGTGCCAAATGATGTTTGCAAATAATAATGTCTTTATGTGATGTATTTAATATGATTTATTTCCTTCATGAAAAATCATCTATGTGCGAGATATCGATCCATGATATAATTTTCTAGCGAATCTGAAGTTGTATTAAGTCCTCTTGGTATGTGTTTGTATTCAATAAAATCAAACATTCTTTCAAGATGACGAACTCGTAGGTGGAGACATAATAGAATAGGATTGTGAATGGTGTATATCCGATTAAGTTGACAGACCACGAGTTGAGAGTCTAGGTTAATAATCATGCGAGATATACCTAGGGAGGAGGCTTTGGTTAAAAGTCCAATGACAGCATGATATTTTTCCATGTTGTTAGTTGTTGATCGTAGACAAATACCTCCTGAACTCACCAACTCATCATAGTGGTAAATGACCCAAGCTGTAAAGGCAATATTCTAGGTGTGTCGACTAGCGCCATTTGCAAACCTGGCAAAGACAGGAAAGGAAGATGTCATCTGCACATGCAATCACAAGACAAAGTATAAGCGACTAAGACAAAAATTCATGCACGTAAGAGAAAAAAGACACACCAAAACTAAAATACAATAGTGTACAAAGCACGCATGATAAATGTTCTATGCATAGTAATTCTTAAGGTAAAGCCTGTTTTAGGGCTCACCTAGAGAGATTCTGTCATAGTCAACTAGCTCGTAGGTGCCTCTATGTAAAACACGTTTCACGATGTAAGGACCATGCCATAGAGGTTCTAACTTGATTGTCCCTAACTTATCATGAGCCTGGTCATAAATGAGGACTAGGTCTCCTTCTGCAAAAGTACGAGGGTGGACGGACTTGTCGTATTGATTCTTTATTCGCTTTTGATACGTCTCGTTAACGAGAGCAACATCACGAATTGTTTCATCCAACCTAGTCAGATGTAGGAAGTGTTCTTCTTCAGCATAAGTGTGAGGCAGGAGTTCTACTTTGAGTTTCAATGAGGGAATTTTGCACTCAATTGGTAAAACAACTTCTATGCCATATACTAACTGGAAAGGAGTGAATCCAGTAGCAGTTTT
>ML797213.1:193825-208740 GCA_009831015.1 Picea engelmannii | reverse complement strand
ATCTTGGACTTGAACATTTAAGTGGGGTAAAAGGAGGTTGCCCCCTCGAAGAGGCTTATTATCTGATATTATCTCTTTTTCAAGGCGTTGAGTACTTTTCTTGAGGTTTTTCTATGCTATATTGATGTTTGGTTCTTAACAAGTTTTCACTGAGGTGCGGTAAGCCCAGAGAGCGGGGAAAACTTGTAAGTGACAAGATGTTTTGTTTTCCCCTACCATACGTTGAATCATGGTTTTAAACACTTTGTTGATAGCCTCAACTTGTTCGTTTTCTTGAGGATAGTAAGGGGATGATTTCTCATGGTGAAAACCCAACTTGGCATGTAACTCACTCATCATTTGGTTTTGAAAATGTGAACTATGATCAGTGACTATGGCTTGTGGAACACCAAAGTGAGTGATGATGTGGTTGAAGAAGAAGAGAGTTGCAGTACGACCATCATTCAAAAAGGTAGGCATAGCCTCAACCCATTTTGTGAATTAATCAACGGCCACAATGATATGACCGTGCATGCCTTTTTATGAAAAACTTGGCAGGGTGGGCACTTTTTGATGGCCTCGATACAACCTTTGAAGAGAGAGGGCCAAAAGTAACCGAAACGTAAATTTTTTTGAGTTGTAGCCATCCCAGAAAGGTGACTGTCGAATGCTCCAAGGTGACAGTCATTAAGAACACGTTCAGCCTCATCATGAGTTAAACAACGTTGTAGGATAGTATTAATACCTTGGCAATACAAAGTGTCATCGATGATAAGGTAGCGTAGAATGGTGATGAATACGACGACGTTCTTCAAGGGAAATATCGGGCTGAAAACGTTGGGTTTGAAGATAAAGAAGGATATCTTCATATCAAGGATAGGACATGCTAATGAGGAATAGAGATTCATTAGGGAGAGAATCCCTAGGCTCAGTATCTTCATCAGCATGGGGAAGGTCGCAGATAAGCTCCGCAAATGACAAGTATTTTTTGGCTTTGGACTTAGAAAACTCAAGATCGAATTCTTTAAGGATGATGATCCATTTGGAATATTTTCCACCAAGGACTTGACGTGTTAGAATATGATACATGGGGTTAGATTTCGTGATAACCATGGTAGTGCGGAGCAAGATGTAATGGTGAAACCTCTCGACATAAATGATGGCTGCCAGAGCCAACTTTTCAACATGTGAATACCAGAGCTCTGGACCATATAGACTTTTTCTCAGATAGTATATCACTTGTTCCTCACCGTTAGGGTCCTTTTGAACTAACACCATAGAAATAGTGGAAGTAGAGGCCGCTAAGTAAAGGATATAGTCCTGAGTATAATTCAGGGGATGTAGCAGAGGTGTATTGGTTAATGCATGCTTTAGAGCATCAAAGGATTGTTGAGCAGTGTCATCCCAGATGAAAGAAGTGTCTTTCTGTAAAAATTGCATAAATCCTTTGGTAATCTCAGCGTAGTTACAAATGAAACAGCGAAGAAATTTTGCTTTCCCCTGTAAACTTTGGAGTTGCGTCAAATTGTTAGGCGGAGGTAAAGCAAGAATAGATTTAATATTTAAGGGATCCACCCGAATCCCATATTTGGAGACAATGAAACCGAGGAGTCGACCTGATTCAACAGCAAAGATACACTTGTGTGGGTTCAAACGAATATGGTAGAATCGACATCGAAGAAAAATGGCCCATAGATGACCAATATGGTCTGGTCATCTGGATGAATGGGCAGGTAAATCATCGAGGTAAGGTTCCACAATATGTTTGATATCATGGAAAGCATATGACATAGCCTGTTGGAATGTAGCACCAGCATTTCGATAGGCGAAATTTCCCCACGGGCAGACGAAGGATGTCTTGTGTTGATCAGCAGGTAGAATGTCAATCTGGTTGTACCCTGAGAATCCATCCATGAAAGAGAAAATCATGCTACCAACGCAATTATCAATGGTCTGGTCGATGAAGGGTGTAGGGTAATTGTCTTTTGGACATGCCTTATTGAGATCCCTATAATCAACGCAGACATGAACGGTCCCTTGTTTCTTAGTGACCGGAACAATGTTAGAAACTCATTCCGTCAAAGGAATAGGATAGATGAAGCCAGATTTCAACAATTTCTCAACTTCTTCCTTAATAGTCGCAGTTTTCTTAGGATGAACCGGGCGAAGTTTATGTCGAACAGGTTTAACACCTGGGTAAGTTTTAATTTCATGCACAATGATCGAAGGATCGATCCCTAGTATTTCCTCTTAGCTCCATGTGAAGACATCGCAGAATTCTTTGAATAAAGCGGTATAAGAAACCACTTCCTCAGGCGAACAATTAGCACCGAGATTAATATTTTCCACGACACCCTCCTTGATCAAAATATCAATAACAACCGTAGAAGAAATTTTGCCTAAATTCCCTTTAGAAATAGTATCCTGCGTAAGTATAGGAGATTGTGGAAAGTCGACAACGTTGGGGGGGGAGATAGAGTGTATATATTCTTGTATTTCTTCGAGAGGTGGAAAAAAGAGGATCGATGATGGTTATCATCCCAAGGTACTTCGTCAATTCTAAGCATTTCCATAATGGATTCATCAGAAGGAAAAATCTGAGAAATGTAGTCAAAAGCAGAAGACAAGGAATTCAACCAAGATGGCATCGTGTAAGTTTCAGGTGCCAATAGATGTTGGTCATCTGTGGAGGGAGAGGTCGATTGAATAGTAGCGTATGAAGCCTTGGTTGGACTAAGTGGCATGGTTTCACCTAATGCATCGAACTCCAAAGGACTAGGTACAATCCAAGGATCAGATGATTCCAAGGACCAATAGGCCATATTCGAAATCATATTGATTGTGGCAATATGGTGTGTGGTAGGAGGAAGCGGTGCAGGGAAGGTACCCATAAGGATATATTATTTTAAAAATCCTATACCAACACTTTCATACGTGATCTTGTGATCTCCCAAGAAAGGAATATTGTTGGTAGTGGGAGTGCGAGCATCAGGTGTACAGTAATCTAACTAGTCGATAGTGACAATTTTACCTTGATGAGGAAATTGTACACATCGAAACACCGAATAAGCTATGACAGTCATAGAATAAAACCAACTTATTCTGAGTAGGAAGTTGTAATTGAGTGGACCATCAACTACCTCGACATCAACAGAGACGGTTTTGTCGCCCAACTGAACAGCTAAGGACTGCAACAGTCCATGAGGATGGAAACCTCACCCATCGAATGCTCATAACATCGTAGGGGATTAGTTAAGTCTAGGTGATTTTAAACCTTTCCAACAGGTTAACGACATGACACAAGTAGAAGCTTCCTCATCCAAGATAGTGCGGTGAATGTGTTGATTATGAACAACAACATCGATCTGAAAAGTGAGTTGATGAGAAAGTCGTAACTTAAAATTGTCTAGGTTAAACGTGATGTTATTAGATGACTCGTGATCAAAAGAGACAATGGAATCTAATAGCACTCTACGTTGACTTGGGCAGTGCTGTAAAATTTCTAGTGCAGACATAACGCACTATGCTTGGGCCAAATCTTCAACAATGTTGTAGTTTTGGGTGGCTCGTGAACTAGGATTGAAAGTAGATTTACAGATGGTGCTCTTGGAAGGGTGTAGTATAGAGTCTAAAGTAGGCTTCTCTATCTGTAGTGACCCAGATGGAGGGCTAACAGAACGAGAACTAACAGTCACGGGAGATGGATCCGGTGAAGAACCATTAGAGACCTTTTCTTTGTCAGGTTTAGTTGGCGTGTCGTAAGTCATAGAGCGAGTGGTTAAATAAATTCCACTAAAAATATAAATGTGATCACTTGTCGAGGCTTCATCAATAGGAGGGTGGTTGGAACTACCCCCTAGAGAGGGGGTTTGAGTAACCATAGATTGTTGCTGAGGAAAAGGTTGTGTAAGCACGACGGGTTGGTAATTTCCCTTGAAAAATTTTCCCACTTCATCACGATGTGGACAATATAGAGTGTAGTGATTGTCACCACAAATAAGACATGGGAATTTCGGCTTTCGTTGTGGTTTCTTTTCAGTAGCAGGTGGTGGAGTTTGAGTTTTGGGTTGTTCATTAGTGTTATTCTTCTTGGGTTTTTTCTTTGTCTTCTTCTTACCTCCGGATTGTTGTGAATGGGAAGATTGAACTGCATTCACCTTAGAGACTTGAGTTGGAAGGGAGGTAGAGGAGAGTGAGGTCGAACTGGGAGAGGGTGTCGAAGCAGAGCGATTTACAATTCCAATCGAATGTGAAGTAGATTAGGTTTTAATGGTGCCTATAATTCCTCTGCATGCAATGAGGATGAAGGTTTGGATGGATCGGTAATGGCACAGGTAGCATTTGGAATCAACTCATACAAAGTACCAAATTGTGAATAAACCAAATCTAAGTATCAAGCCCGAGAAATGGCTTCTTCCTCGGTGACTACACCGCCCATAGCAACATCACGAGTAATCGGGGGTAAAAATGATTTGGTAAACCACTCCGCCAATAACTGGTCAAGAATGATTGCTTTGATCAACCTTCTTCGTCGTCTCCACTCATGAATGTGATCAGAGATATGCACGGAGTTTGTTTGACGAAGAGAGATTAAGAGTTCGGTACCCGTCTCGTAACGAATGGGTAGTTGAAAGTGTGTGAGAAAGGACATGGCGATGGAGTTGAAATCTTGGAAAGAACCACATGGAATTTCAATATACCACTTGGTGGATGAGCCCGTAAGTGTTCGTTGAAAGAGACATAAACGTATAGAATCATCCATTAAGGAGTTTGACTAACACCATTAATGGAAAGTCATCACATGGTTATTTGGGTCTTCTCCAAGTTTACCATCAAACTTTGGGATATTAGAAGGTAATTTAGCAGGAATCACTGGCCAAAAAGGAGAATGTAGTATAGGATCGTTGGTCAACCGAGACAAGTCTGGAAGATCTAGAGTTGCAAGGAAAGGTAATCAGCGGTTAACCTGAGGATGATATTGATGTGGCATAGGGATACCAGTAGGACCATAAACTGGGTTGGATGGATAACTGTATCCAGTAGGTCCCCCTATATACGGTTGTTGTTGACCAGGATAAATAGGATTCAATGATGGTTGAGAAGCATTTACAAGTGGAGGATAACCTGATGGGTTCTGAGGATTATAAGTCGAAGGATTTGGTTGCCCATAAGGAGGGTAAACATTTTGTCCATGAGGAGGATACACATTAGTCTCGTGGGAAATATAAGGTTGTTGTTGTCCTTGAGGATGTTGTCCCCCAGATAATTGTGGATTTCCTTGGAAAGGAAGGTTCCAAGGTAGATTTTGTGTTGCAGGTGCATTATGTCCATACAATTGGTTATGGACTCCAGCCTGAGGTTTACCCCCAAGTTGAGGTTGTGTCTCGATTTGGGGTTGACTCCCAAATTGAGGTTTCCCCCTAGTGTGAGGTTGATTTCCTACAGGAATCTAGTAACCAGAAGTGAACGAATGATTGGTGCCTCCAATTGAATTAGAGCCACCAAGGCCAGATCCTCCAAATAAAGGTGTAGGTATAAAACCAGCAACAATGTTATATCCAGGAGGAACAAAAATTCCAAAAACTCCAGATGTAACCTAGGCATTGTTAGCAATGGAAGGATTCAGAGCTCTGTACCCAGGCGGAAGTGATGGATTTTGTATAAGTGGTGTTCCAATTGGAGCTTGGAGCGGTGTCACATTACTAGCAGGGATAATAGAATGCACCATCTGGAGAGTAGGATTCGAGTGAGAACCAATCAGCAATTGGTCTGCAACGGTGATGACATTACTGGTTGTACCAATAAAGTGGTCTAAAGGTACCATGTAACTAATAGACGTCTCAGGCACTTGTGATTCCATATGTTGATCAGGACTCGCTCCTAGGTTACAGTACAGATCACGTACTATCAAAGAGATAGAACCAAAACCAGAGGATCCAACCGTATGAGACAGGGTCCTAAATGATTCACTTTGGAAAAGTGGATTCTCTACTCCAGATCATGTGTTAGGTTTGGTGGGTATCTCGGTATCAACAACAATATCTCCGAACGCGTTCACATGGGGTATACATGGATTTCGTGAAACACTCAATGTCAGATTGGCAGGGAGGAGGAAAGCCTCTAAAGAGTCCGAAACAATTCGAAATTTTCCCAAAGAGTGCGTGCTTCCAACCTCATAAGCTAGTTCATTATGAGGCTCAGGAGGGCCTTCCGATGAATTGGGAAGCAAAGGTAGGTAACCTTTCGAATATTCTGGGGGTAACCCTTGCATCCTATGTGAACGACTAAGGCCGATGTTGCTTGAGCTAAGTAACAAATGGAGAAAGAAATATATGGCTGACTAAAGAAAAGAAACATTATGCACTAATAAAATCTAGGAATCAAACCAAGCAAACAAAACCTTCTCTCGATGACCATACTAGTTGGTGATGAAATCCAACGTCACGTGATCATGTTAAGAAGGGGCTAGGATATAAGCGGGTGGAAYAGTTACGATGGCGACCTGCTTAATGGACTTACACCTTGGTGCAAGCTTCCACACAGTAATCGTGGATTTACCCTCCAAGGARCCTGAGTGAGTTTGACCACCGTCTATTCCAGGTACAACGAAGGCTTCCCTTCACCATCACCTTGTGTAAAGACCCTAAAGATTATGGCTACTAAGGACACCAATTCGTAGYCGGCCCCTAGGCARGTACACTTGACAGTCCAGTTTGAACGTATGGGAAGGATAACAAGTCTGAAATCCTTCGAGAGAACTGAGGACAAGTGGACCAGTAGAACTCTAGAGGACTTCGAACAGATTCGGAATTCATGAAGCACCGAGAMCAAATGAAGAMAGTTGATCCTCAAGAAGAACCCCYAATGTACGATCTRACTACTACAAACGATTGAACCATGGAGGGATAATCTCTGTAACTCTCTTGAATGTGACCACATACGTAACCCCTGTGTGAGAGGGGGATCCCAGGAAACTTATACGAAAATTGGATTTTCTCTCCCTATCGCAAGATGCTAATGTTTGTTTTGAATGCTTTGGATATTTGTACTCATAGCATAATCCAAAGTGTTAATCCTAGTCTAATGTTGTTGGAAAATTCTAAAAAACAAAGTTCTAGATCAATTTTAATTAGCGTTGATTTTTGTGGTTGTTCTTTACTCAAAGGTGTATGAGAGTGAAACTGATGATATTATGACTCAATTCCCAAAAAATGCACAAGAAATGATAAGCAGTCTTTTCTTTCAATGAATGTCTATTTAAGGGAAGGAGAAGGAATTTTCCTTTCACTGTCAAACACTGAGACGCAGTAACCTTATGCAATCGTCCTCAATCAAGAATCCAACATAATGCTAAAATATTCATGAGCATATCAACATCATATTATTGGTCGGGGATGCAAGCGGATGTCAAGAGATTTGTGGACAGATGCAGAATTTGCCAGCATTCGAAGGGAAGGAAGCAGAATGCGGGATTTTACCAACCATTGCCCATACCAGAGAGGCTGTGGGATGCGATTAGCATGGATTTTGTATTGGGGTTGCCAAGAACACAAAGAGGTGTTGATTCAATCTTTGTGGTGGTGGATAGATTTTCCAAAATGGCACACTTCATTCCATGTCAGAAGACCAGCGATGCAACTCACATCGTGAATCTTTTTTTCAAAGAGGTCATTCGACTTCATGGTTTGCCGAGAAGTATAGTTTCGGACAGAGATATGAAATTCATAGGGAATTTTTGGAGAACCTTATGGAAGAAGCTGAGAACTAACTTGGCATTTAGTTCAGTGTATCATCCTCAGACGGATGGACAGACGGAAGTGGTCAACAGAAGTCTGGGAGACTTGCTGAGAAGCTTGGTGACGGAGCACCACAACTAGTGGGACAGTATATTGCCACAGGCAGAATTCGCTTATAATGACTCAGTCAATCGGAGCACAGGCCAGAGTTCATTTCAGGTTGTCTATGGCATGCAGCAGAGAGGAGTTTCTGAACTGAGATATTCAGAACAGACTACGACTAGAAGCGCTAGTGCAGAAGAGTTCACAGAGGCGATGAAAGAACTTCACAGCCAGGTGAAGGAGCGACTGCGGGAATCAAGTCAGGAGTATAAGCGTAGAGCATATCAGCATAGGAGACAACTTCAGTTTGAATTTGGTGATCTTGTTCTGGCACATTTTAGGAAAGAAAGGTTCCCGAGAGGAACATACAATAAGTTGAAGATGAAGAAAATCGGACCCTACAAGGTCTTGAAGAAAATTGGGACAAATGCTTACGAGATTGAATTACCCGATGGGATCGGAATTTCTCCGATATTCAATATCTCGGATTTGTACCCATATAGAGCTGAAGAAATAGGGACTGGATCTGAGCAGCCAGTGATTCAGTGGACGAAACAGATGCCAGTTGCAGAGAAGCCGTAGATGGAATGCATATTGGACAAGAGAGTGAGCAAAAGGACCAGGCGAAAGCAATACTTTGAGTATCTGGTCAAATGGAAGAATCATCCAGTTGAAGATGCCAGCTAGGAGACTGAAGCAGAGATAGAGAAGCATGGACAGACCATGCAGGAGCTCATGGACAGGAGCCCATGAAAAGTTTCAAGCGAGGGAGTATGATGCAGGAGCATCTCCCACATCAAGCGAGCCAGCGCGAAAGCCAAAGAGACAGTTGGACGAGCACCAGCATAAATTTTGAAAACACTTTGGGATTGTTGCGCAAATCTGAAATGATCCATTAAGATAGAGGCGCACTTGTATATGTAAACGGACCTTGAGCCTTTAAGCTCTTGTCCTTAGTATATAGGAGGCATTTATGAAAGTTAATGTAAAGTAGATAGAATTTAATTCTAGGCTAGACAGTTGTAGAGCGCAAGAGGGAAACGGGATATAGACACTCTCATTGTGCATTTGTAATATTATTGAAGCATTAGAGAAAGAGCATGCAGAGAGCTATGTGAAGAACACCCATGTACAGATATTTGAATTAATAGAAGAGAGATTGATTCAGATTCATGGTTTTGTGTCTGTTCTCTGTGTATTGATGTTGATATGCTCATGAATGTTTGCTTCCTGTCATACATTTGCTTTTATATGCTGTGTATATGATTTCATGTTTGAATTGAAGTCTGAGAGGAGGAAGGAGTGAGTTTCAATTGCTTCTCTATGAGCCTGAGAATTCCTGCAAGGAGTGCAGTTGAAGTGTTCGCAAGTTGAAATGTCCGCAAGGAGTGCATTGACAGAGGGTTCAGATAGAGATAGCTTTTGTTCTCATTCATCTCAAAGGTGCAGTTGGGCACATAAGCCATGCAAAGAGTGCGCAGGCTAAGGAAAGTTCAGGGTTGCGAACCTGAGTGAGAAGTGAAGGACTGCTACTGCAGGTGTGCGCAGAGTCAAGGGACTTCAACGCTTAGACATGGTTGAATATTTGTCGCAAGGAGTGTGCGCAAGAGTTTTCCTGAAGGACTTGAAGGTCGTGGGAAAATCTCAGGAGGGATAGGCCTTCAAATTTTTTGAAGGACAACGTAGAGAAGTCATGCCTTGAAGGTTGGAAAGAAGCATCGCAAGTTTGCATGCGGGTGAACGAGTTCAGGAAGAACACTTGGTCATTCGCAAGAATCGCCAAAGAAGGAACAAACAGTCGGTATTCTCTGAGGAGGATTCACGACATCTCGTGGGCCGTTAGATCTCGAGAAGGTACAGAGGAGATACTACAGGTATTCCCGAGAAGTTCGAAGCTCAGGAGGGGCAGAGCCGGTTATCCAAGCCAGTCATGGTCGTTGGATTATTCGCGAAATCACCTATCGGGATTTCGTGAGAGAAGAGTCGGAGATTTGGTAACGGGAATCACAAAATCGTGATACGCGATATCCCGACGACTACGTAGACCAGTGTGGGACCACGGGAGTTGGTGATGTGGACAAGTGGCATATTATTTCGAGGTTTCATAGCGAGAAGTCCTGAACTCACTGCATTAGGATTCGCGATACCACGAACTCCAAAGTTCCGATGGAGTGAAGCGGCGATTGAATAGTCCATTCACACGTGTGTCGGAGTTTCGGCATATCGGGACTCAGGGTTGGAAACTCGAGTTGCTCGACACCGCGAGTGTCGAACTCGCGATAGGAGAAAGTTCCGACAGGGTAAAGGAAAGGGTCAACGTTGACTGAGGTATCGGGTCTCAGGGATCCGAGAGTGCAAAGTCGACCACTTACCTCGCAAAGTCGTAAAGTCCGATCCTCCGAGTGCAGAGAGGGGATCACACGGAGATTTTTGTGGGTGAAGATTTCTCGACAGGGAAATAGAGGAACCTTTGAGTTCTTCGGGCCAAGTGGAAGAGAAGATCCTGTGAGCGGGCGTGCCTGCGGGTGCGGCTGCGTCAGCTAGCACTCCCTGCCAATGGGTAGGGGAGCACTGCCCTTCAAACATGATTTTCAAGTGGTCTTTCTCAAGGAAAAATCTTTGTACTCTTCGTCAAATGACATATCCTTATTTTAACCAGTCTTTGAGGATGTCTCAAGTGTTTTTGTGATGCCATTCGAGATACGACATAGGCAAGATGACAGTATGATATTTGCGACACTTGTGATGTTTGCGACATTTGTGGCCAAAGTGCGACACTTGTGACACTTGTAATGATGACAGTAGGTCATCATTGAAGTGAGTAATTTTGATGTGTAACAGTAACCCTGGGAAAGGAAGTGGGACAACCAAAGTATTGTTGAGTAGAAAAGGGGCACACTTCCTTGGGTGTGACAGTTGTGTGGGGGAATGAGGGACTCTGAGCTATTTGCAGCAACAGGCACCTAGGACTGAGCAATTTTGTTGAGTTTCAGACCTTAGCTTGTCAGTAGGAACCCTTTTTCCCTAGTGGATTTAAGCCCCAGCTTGGGGGTGACGTGTTGTTGAAATCTTATGAACAACAAAGTCTATGGTTGGGAGGAACGTCTGAATTATGTGCACAGTTAGTGACTTTCATAAAAAAAAGTGTTATTTATGTGCGTATCTTGTTTATTGTGTGCATATTTTTTTATGCTTTATATAGATTAATTATTGTATGTAGTCACATATAAGTAATTGTTTTTACTTTGTTTAATGTTGCTTGTACATGTAAATATGGTGCTTATAGCCTATATTTGTAGTTGTGCATGAGTATGTCAGTTGTTGATAGTTTTTATTGTTAAGTTAAACTTGTGTTTTTGGTTATGAGTCTTCAAGAAGAGGATTGGGTGGTTGGGTGCACATGAAAGTAACTTGTGTGCACAAGATATTGTATTTTAGTGTGTGCATTCAAGGAAATAGACTCTGTGCACAAATGAATCAGAAGTAGCGCATGACGCCTAGATGGTTGTGCGCATAGTTGTGTTGTGTTGTTTGAGTTACTTTTGTTGCTTAATGTTGTGTTAAAAGGAGAACATTGCTTTCGTTGTTATAAGTTGTGTAGCATGACTCAAGTTTGGGATTACTGTGTTACTTCAAGTAATACCGGGTGGAATTATGTGTAGAGTACAATCAACGCGGTGAAATTTAGAGTAACATTGCTCAACAGTATGTTGGGGATGTTATAGTTTGTTTGAATCAAATCTACAGAAGTTGAGGTTGTGTGACATGGCCTAGCCTCGGGTGGCTGGGGACGTTACAATGGCACTCAAACTCGGATGCTCTTTCTCAGATTCTTTCTATGACTCATTTCCTGAGTCTTTTTAATCTTTTGATTTCCCCTCCGATATATTCTCTGAGCTAGATCCTCCATCGTCTTTGAATGGTTTGATCTTTCTTGCTAGAGCCGCCATGAGGAGGTTCCTGTTGCAACTGATGTCGTTGTCTTGCGCTTCCAACAGCTCAAATCTCGTTTTTACTGGATCTTGAGGGTTATTATGAATAGACTTGTCCGCCATGGCTAGGGTTTCTATGACTTCTATTTAAGTTGATTCTTAGATCCTGCAACTTCCCAAAATACCCAAAAGAAAAACCTCCTTTTATACCAATATGATCTATAAAGTATTGTGGATATTCCAATGGAACAACTCATCACAACAAATCTAATCTAATACTGCAATCTTCACTATTAAGGTTATTTTTCCTTTAGATCTCCAAAATATTTAGTTATTAATTTTTTGTTTATGCGTGAAATAGATAAAATGTGGAAAATAGAGAACAATAAATACAATCACACCATCCAAAAATAAACACGAGATATGACCTTGGAAACCTAATGCGGGAGAAAACCGAGCTAGAAGGTGAGGTTGCTCTGCTATCTTTCCTTTGGTATAAAAATGATGCAAGTACAAAGAAAAAGGCACTCTCTATGGATTTCTCTTTGACATGTGGCTTGTATGGTTGCTAATGAATCTCCCCTCCTCTGTTATGCTCCCAGAATACCACTCTCATATGTTTTTCTTAGCTATGGAACAAGATACAATGCAAAAGAATGGAACCCCTTCTCTTCCTAGTGGCCCAGTATTTAACATAGCCCGATAGCCATCTAGGGGTAGATTTTTGACTTCCTCAACCCTCAATTGTGATAGGGTTTTGAAACTTCTAGAATCTTCTTGAAATTACATACATGGCTAGCCCCATATATATGATTAACGTGGGATGACATAGCATCCTCTCGTACCATGGTGGTCAACACGGTAAGTCAACTCGTGGGAGGCATAACTTTTGCATACGAGCTCTGATTAACGTTATTTTTGCACCGTTGGAAAGGTCTCGATGTGTAGAATAACATAGCAAGGTCCCAAGCCATGCCAGGAAAATTTTAACCCCAAAAATGTCATTTGATGCCTCAAAATTTCCCTAGAAGGTTCCAGACCCCGATTTTCCAAACTGGGACTTGCCACTAAAATTTCCCTTCAAGTTGATTTCTCCAAATTTTTCCAGTTTGAAAGGATCAAGATAGATGACAAACAATATAATGATCCAATCCAGATCATAAAATTTAAATACAAAAATAGAATATGCACTACCAAACTTAGCAAGAATAACATATATGCATCAATCTTCCTTCAGATCTAGTTTGCAGTCTATACATAAAGGTTTAAGTGTTTTGAACTTAGATAAATCATCTTCAATGCAAGGAAAATAATTGGTATTTAAATTTATTAAATGGTTTTCTAAATGGTGGTCTTGAATAATATCGTGTTTACCAAACACAGCTTGAAGCTTTTCCCAAGTTTCATCAAGAGCATCAATTCTTTGAAGGTGAAACCTTAAATCAGGAGAGATGGACATTTTGATTAGTCTGCATGCTTCATCACTCTTATTAGCCCATTTGACATTTGTTTCATCATCAATGGGTTCTTGTTCTTTTCTCAAGGTAATATTGTACAATCCTTTACTTCTTAGTCCATCCTCCATATGGGATTTCCATGAGAAGTAGTTAGTACTAGTAAGCAAAAGATCACTAGGATAAGCCCTATCAAAATATGTAGAGCATATGGACTTAAATGCTGAAATTGATAGTATGGATGGAAAACACTTGAAAAAATAGGTTGTTTAAAAAAACGACATTGAAAATGGGCTTCGGATGTGAAAGTTATGCCATTTTGAAAAAATGCATAAACAGTAACCAAAGAGCCACGTGGCAATTAGAAGTTGGTCCACATGGTGATGTTCCTCTTTATCTAACGTTGTCTATAGGCTCACTTTTAAATAAGTTACTTATGAAGTGACCCCCTTTTATAGAATAAGTGAGAATCATTTTTACAATGAAGTTACTTTGTAAATTAAAGTTGCATGCAAAAAGTAACTAAAAAAAAATATTAAAGCTACTTATAGTGATTCACTTTTATAAATTAAGTGAAATGCACTTGACAATGAATGCATAAAAATTTTCAAAAAGTTAACAAAAGTTACTTTGTAAATTGAAGTTGCATGCAAAAAGTAACTAAAAGGAATATTAAAGCTACTTATATTCATTTTTATAAATTAACTTAAATGCACTTTACAATGAATGCATGAAATTTTTCAAAACATTAACAAAAAAAAGACTTGAACTCAAGACCTTTTAGTAAATAAAGCAACTTTCAACCAAGCGAGCTAGTGCAACACACATCATAATATTAAGAAGTAGGATGGAGGTTTTGTTGTTGTGGAAGGCGACCTTGAAGTGCATATTAAAAAAAAAAATGTTTTTGTTCATTTACATACACAAACAAATTCTCTTCTTGACAACAATAAGGGTTAGATCTCGGTTAGCTTACCTAGAAAATGCAAGTTTTCTCTCTGTTTTTTATTTGTCGAGATCACACAGAATGTTAGGAACCAAATATCAATATAGCATAGAAAACTTCAGAAAAAGTACTCAACGCCTTGAAAAGGAGATAATTTCAAATAATAAGCCTCTTCGAGGGGAAAACCTCCTTTTACCCCACTTAAATGTTCAAGTACAAGATGATTCCAAATGAAAATGTCTCCTTGGTATATATAGGAGTCTAGGAGGTATAATTACAACTAATGGAATAAAGCCGACATAAATAAAATAACATTACTAATGTAATATGTAATGAGCCAATATTAGGGATTAACATGCCCCTCCCCTTGAGACAAGTGTTGTCCGCAACGCTTGAGTAACTCTGGATGCTTCTGTATAAAAGACTCATCTTCCCAAGTGGAATCTTCAGCCAGTAGATTCCTTCATTTAATGAGATACTCTGAAATGGATCTATTCCTCAGCTGGTGAATTCTTGTGTCAATGATGGCTTCAGGCTCCAATATGATTTTTCCTTCCTCGTCAAGTTCTGGAAATATATTTTGAACTGGGATCTTGTTGCCTATAACCTTCTTTAAGCATGAGACATGGAAAACTAGGTGTACTCGTGAAGATGCAGGCAACTCCAATTTGTATGCCATAGTACCAATCTTTTGCAACACCTTATAAGGGCCATAGTACTTTGGTGATAATTTATTATCCTTCTTGGCTTTCTTGAGGGACATCTG
>ML797213.1:140669-170547 GCA_009831015.1 Picea engelmannii | reverse complement strand
GATGATTCCAAATGAAAATGTCTCCTTGGTATATATAGGAGACTAGGAGGTATAATTACAACTAATGGAATAAAGCCGACATAAATAAAATAACATTAGTAATGTAATATGCCCCAATTAAGGGGTAATGAGCCAATATTAGGTCTTAACACAGAACGCATGACAAAGAGCATATGCAAACAAGAAAACACTTTCCACTCTCTTTCTAATTTGTTGAGATCACACAGAGTAGCACAAGGTCGAGAGCATACATAGACCGGAAAGAGTAGCAACCCGAAAACAAAAACAGAAAACCGAAATATTATCTCTATAATAAAAAATTAAAAAGGGCGTATTTAGGCTTGATACCTCCAGATCTGACTGAAATAGTTGTATCTTGGGCATACATAAACCTTTTCGAGTGAAACAAAAAAGCATTCCTACCTGAAATGAGTGTGCTCGACGCAATGGGATAGTCCTCGTGGCCCCAAAATGTATGAAAATAGTAGAAACCAAATATGCAACAACATGACTTTAAGATCTTGATCTACAACATGAGCGAGTCTTAAAATGTGTTGTGATACCATGTTCGAAAACACATGTATTCCAACAGAGGATGAACACCTTCAATAACCACTCACACAACCAGAACAAACATCAACACATCGATGTTTTGACATGGTAAAACCCCTATGGGGAAACATCCACGGACCTAGCGAACATGGTCACTTGAGGCAATTTATTAATGAAAAAGAAAAAAAATATTACAAATATTTTCTCACAATCGATCATCGACAATGACCCTCCATGCTCTTTAAATATAGATCTTAGACCAATCGAGTGTTAAACCACTTATCAATGTATCCATTAAGATAAAGGAGAATATGAGTCGTCGGATCACTTTATAATGCCAGGAACATATTGTGATCATCAGATTACAAATGCATACTAAAGAAACACACTAAGTTGTCTAAATATCCTAACAAAATTGGCTAGCCTATAAAGTTGGGTGGGAACAAATTCAAATTTAGGGGAGAACCATGGATAAGGTTTGCTTGAAACTTTAGATTCTCAAATCCTCTATTAACTGCTCTTACAACCAAGGTATTTTTAGTTTGGTAGATGAAAAAGATAAAGGCTAGTTGCTTAGTGGAGGTAGGAATGGAAGGAAGCAAATGAGCTTAATATTCAAAATTCATTGGATAATGAATGGAATTGATATATTCTACTTCTAAAAACTATGCTCTTAACATGACTAACCAAGAACATAACCTAAAATGGCCCGAAAAAAAAAAAAAGGCATAGGCATTTATATTGAAAATATGGGTTATGCAACAAAGATGGAGGAAGTGGAGGTATGGAAGAAAGAGTGACAGTGGAAAAAAAATTGGAAACTCAATAGTCCTTTAAAGATATGGATTTTTTTAGCTTGCTTTTTCAAACAAAAAAATTAGCATGGGACAATGGGTAGAGAAGAAATTAGCATGGGCATAGAAGGTGTATCTTGTGCAAATCTAATGAGGACAAACAATGAAATTAAACTTTATGCCTTATGGTTACTTTTGAAAAGTGTACATGATCATGGGATCAAAAGACTGCATGTAATAAGGGATTCAAAACTTTTGATTAACTGAGCAAATGGAAAAATCATATTTGAAAATTTGGGTGTATACCCAATTATGCTCAAAGTTTCTAAGGTCAAAAGTCACTTTACATAAATCTTCTTTACACACGTCTTTTGAGAATTCAATGTCCAAGTGAATAGTCTTTCTAAAAATGCTTTGACAATGTACGAAGAAATATTATCCAAACAAGAGTTCAAGGATGAAGTTTCTCTTCTAATCTCCTTAACATCTCTATATTAAATTTTTTATGTTATTTTCAATGTGGAGACAATGGTTTTTAATTCCATCATGTTGATATTCTCTTATAGAATTGCCAAGGCACGAGAGTAAATTATAATTTTTTTTTCTTGAACATTGTTAAACATGATTTGGAGGCTCTCGAATCTTAAATAATTGTAATAATATAATTCGTATTTTATAATTTAAAATAAAAATAAAAATTTAAAGTTAAGTTTTTTATTTTTATTTTTATCTTTAAAAATAAATAAAAACTATATTTTAATAATCTTAATAATAAAACGAGATAATATATATGATTGAAATTCTATATATATATATATATATATATATATATATATATATATATTAAAAAGACTTAAAGAGATTAGCGCAGTCATACATATCTAAAATTTAGGATCTCCCTTGGTTAGATTCACCTTCTTCAACAAAACAATCAAAACTAAGATATAATGAACCTAGAATGAGGCATGATGAAAAATTTATAAAAAGAATACAAAAGAGGTTCATACTTCCTACCTACTTTGACAAGATATCCATCATGATCACACGTGGCACCATATTCATGATTAGACATATGTTTTGTTTTAAAGAAAACAACTTTATTGTTATACATATATGGTCACACGTGGCACCATATTCATGATTAGACATATGTTTCTCTCTAAAGAAAACAACTTTATTGTTATACATAAGATATGAAGTTATGTTTTCTTAATATGAAGACATTCCTTTTAAAAGTCATAGCATGCTTGTGGCACCATATCCATCATTGGACAAATGTTTCTTTTCTTTTTCAAGAAAGCAATTAATCATTTTATATTTCATTTGAAGTTATCTTTTCCTCTTATATGAAGTTATGTTTGCCATTTTAAGAATACATTTTATGTTTTTTTAAGAATACATTTTATGAAGAAATTTTATGTAATGGTTATAAATCTATTTCTAAATATTTGGGATTTATAGTTTCGATGGTTGAGTAGTATATTTGTTATCCTCTTTACTATTTAATGGTAAATTATGTAAAAATTTGATTAAATTTTTAGACTATACAAAAAATAAATTTATAATATGTTAATATTTTGTGGAGATTAAGTTTCAAGATTATATAAAACTTAGTTATATACAAATTGGATTAAATATCTAAACTATGAAACAAAAAACTAAATTTCTAATGTGTATTGTGTTAATATTTTGTTAGAATAAAGAAAATTTATCATTAATTAAATTAGTTAGTTAATTTTACTAAAATATAATTTTATTTTATTTTTAATTCTATTAATATAAGATAATATTTAAATGCCTTACTTGAATATATGTGTTTACAACCTATTTATTAAAATAGAAAATACATATAATGTTTTAAAACAAAATAAATTAATTAAATTAGTTAGTTAACTTTACTAAAATATAATTTATTTATTTTTTTAATTCTATCAATATAATATAATATTTAAATGGTTTATTTGAATATATGTGTTTACAATTATTTATTAAAATAAGAAATACATATAATTTTTAAAAACAAAATAAGGTAAAAGTAATAAATTTAATTTTTTTTTAATTTAAATTATTTTTCAAATTTAATAAAAAAATTATTAAAAATTATAATTCTATAAAATTAATAAAAACTTTAATTATAATATTTTTACTTTATTTAAAAAAACAGAATAATCCAACTTAAAAACAAATAAAACAAAAACTTTACCTAGTCATAAAAACTAAAAAAAATGATCATTTTTTAACTTACTCCTTTAAAAACTTACACATTTCTATGGAACATGAGACAAAGTAAAATAATAATAATGTTGATAGTGATGAAGGTACCTTTTTAATGTTGGTATTGATGCAGTTACTCCATATACTATACAACTTTATGTATGCCAAATTCCATAAAGTAATATGGATATGCTCTTTTGTTTTCCAATGATTCTGCTCAGCTCTTTGTAGTTGTCCAGGCCACAAGTGTACACTTAAAGCTTTTATTTTTATGGATAACGTACACATATTAATATTAAAATATTAATATATCATTAATAATTCTAATAATAAATATTTATTTTATCTTCACATGAATCTTGTGATATAAAGAACATAACTACATTATATTGGTCACTACATTATTGAATTGAAAGTCTTCTGGAAGTGGTAATCCACACATGAATCTTGTGATATAAAGAAAGATAAACTTTCCTTAAATCAAGATTTTGTTGATATGAAAAATTAGATTATGTCACTTACTACATTATTGAATTGAGAGTCTTCTCGAAGTGGAAATCCATACAAGATTCTAATGTTTTTTGAGTAATATTATTCCATTAATGTCTTGTAAAAGTCAATAGTTATATGTTATATTATTTAATATTTACAAAGTCAATAATTATATGTTATATTATTTAATATTTTCAATAGTTATATTATTTAATATTTATCATTTTTACATAGATTAATGAAATCATGTTTCACATGACATTGATTTGTTTTAAGTCAAATATACAACTGTAGCCAAATTGATTGAAAACAAACTTAGCTATTATTTAAGGTGATAAAATCTAGGATGAGATTTACATATGTATTGGGCAAATTAACTATTGTGATTTATGAGTTTGATTGAAGAAAAAGGGAGTAAAAACATTATAAAATACAATTGAAATATTATGAGTGTTAGTATATTCACAAAGGTTGTATTGATAAGATTTTTTATATCACAGCTTGGTGTAAAATCTTGAGCAATTTGTTGACTCTCATAAGAATAATAAATATAGTTAATAATGTTATGATTAGAGTTTACAATATTATGATTTTATTTTGTTAATGATGTTATGATTAGAGTTTAAAATATTATGATTTCATTTTATTATTTATTAGAGTATATATAATGTAAAAATAATAATTTAATATAATAAATTTAAAGTAAGAGGAATATGAATAGATATGTAAATAAATATAATATAAAAATTTATAAAAATAAATAAATTGTATTTAAGAAAAAAGATAAGAAAAAAAAGGAAGTATTTATAATAATTAAAAAAGAAAAAAATATATATCATAAAACTTTAAATTGTATAAAATTAACATAATCTATGTGTTTGGGTAGAGAGGCTCTCTACAACTTAGTATGTAAGAGATGTTCATATAATATAATGCATTAAAATAATAATAAAACATCAATATAATGAAAAATAAAAAATTATATATATATATATATATATAACCAACCTAGATCCATTTAACTCTGAATCTATCAAGATCAAATTTCTAAAGATTCAAATATTTTTTAGAGTGTAAAACTTGAGGAAAAGTTAAATATTTACACCTTTATGAATTTGATTCTTATAGACGCTTCATAAATCCGAAATTAAATAAATCTAAAATGATTATATATATATATATATATAATAAAATCAAATGAAAAATATAAAATAACTTATTTTAAAAAGCTTTTGACTGTATAGTAATTAAATTATTTCCATTATCTATGTGATATTGATACATGGTATTTTTGAAAAATTATTAAATATTAAATAAATACAAAATATATAATGTTAGTTATAATTTTAAAAATCATATCTCTATATAGAGAAAGTAAGAGTATGACAAGTGTATGTGTATGGTAATATGATAAAGATGTTGGTATGTTTATTACATGGTTAAATCTTACACATCACAATATAACCTAAAAAAATATAATATTTATAATAAATAAAATATCATTTTTTGGAATTGTCCAACTTCATTTTCACTATGTAGTTTGTAAGAGTTTGTATTTGAACAATGTTAATTTCTTTTTTCCACTTCTAAAAACAAAAAGGTATTTTTGATCTTCTAAATTAGGGTTGACCACCTCCTTGTAGTATCTTAGTTTCTTTTTATCCTCTAATTCTTTATCACACTACATATTCTTCTTAAATTTAGAAGTGACAATATTTATATTATTTGTATTATGCATGATGACTTCTTCTTGTATTCCCTAACGTTTTAGTGAAGATTTGACATCTTTATGCCATCCCCGCTTGAGTAGCTAGTAGTTTTGGCTAGAGTTTGAAGCAATTTTGGGGAGCCTCTTGTCGTCCATGTTGTTTATCTTGTTCTTGTAAGTTAGATATATGATCATAGCAATTCTCTCGATGGAGGAAAGTCTTGCTTCTATGAGTAGGATATGGTAAGGTGTATTGCCCTTAATTTTGAGATTATAAGTAATTAAATTATTTTGGATCTACCCTATCTTTCTAGAGGATTCTCTAGAAATAGTGCAACCCCAAACTTCACATCCATATAAGATAACCATAGTGTGACGAGAGTGTTAAAGAGACATTTTTTCTTATCCCAAAGCCAAAGGTACTTTCATTTACAATTGTTTTCAAGTCCATAATACGCTTTCCACCCTCCATTTATCCTTTCCAATTAAGCTTGTGGTAAATATGGATTCTAAAATATTTGTATGAAGACGCTTCCTATTGGATTTTTACATATCCATATTTATATAAATTGTAAATTCTTCTCTTATTAATTAATAATACAATCCATTTTAAATGATAACAAACATGACATCTCAAATTATATTTGTACATATCCATATTTTTACAAGTTGGGTGTGAATTATGATTTTTAAGAATATAAGTGAGATTGCAATTAGATTTATTTTAGATTATTAAAAAAATTAGGCACCTCTCTATATTCCAAGTTAAAATATTAAAATATTAAGTTTTTAATAAAAATATGTCATAAAAAATAACAAAATATTGAAAATATAAAAAAATCATTTTAGTTTTTAATAAAATATATAATAAAAAAATAATGAAATATTGAAAATATTAAAAAAACAAAAATGTAAAAGAAAATAAAATAAAAAGTAACCAATAACAATACAAACAAGTAGAACTAAAATATAAAAAAATCATTTTAGTTTTTAATAAAATATATGATAAAAAAATAATGAAATATTAAAAATATTAAAAAAATAAAAATGTAAAAGAAAATAAAAAAAAAAGGTAACCAATAACAATACAAACAAGTAGAACTGCTTTAAGGTCTTGTCATGGATTTATTTTTAAAGTGAAAGGGCGTCGTATGATTAAAAATATATAAAATATTTGTTACTCACATGAAGAATAATCTTGCATACTAAGGTATATGATTAATATTATCATAGGGTACCGACCATCATCCTTAAAAAGAATCTTGCCCAATCAATAATTTTAGTTTTTAGTGTATATAATAATGAAAAAAAGCTATAGTTTATGTTAATGTACCTATAATCCCTCTCTTTTCTTCACCTTACCTTAACTTCCTATTTGAGAAAACTTAAGGAAAACCTCAAACATCACTTTCTTTCCACAAATATCTAGATGTGGCAGCAATTTTGTAAAGTGTCTCTCTTACTCGTTCAATGGTCCATGTAACAATAATAGAGAGAAGTGGGGCCATCCATTATGAGATTGGAAGTAATACAACTTATTGATTTGTTTTTAATCCAAAGCATTTACATTAATATTAAAATGAAAGTTTATCTATTTAGCTACATTTTCGTGGTTAATAATATTAATAATTTATGATATAAGTACACAACGTGAAAATGATGCTAAAAAAGTTATAAAATAGTTATCTGCTTCGTATGAAGTCAACAAATCATAAATGATTTGCTTACAGTAGGAGTAGGTAATCATAATTATTTTATTGGAACATGTTTTAGTAATTGAGATGTCTTAATAATAATTTAAATTTAAAATTTGGAAAATATAATATTTGGATAATATATATAATTTTTATCTTTTGGTTGTTGAGTAAGATTTAAAATTAATTTTTTTTCACTGTGAATTTGTTTTTTTTATAAATAAGTAATGAAAGTCTATCATAGTAAGTATCACCAACTAGTTGACAATTAAATTATGATAGATTTTACCACCTTAAAAAAAAAAGAGTATAAATTGATTAAATTTATAATATTTTAATTAAATAAATGATAAGAATTAAAAGTAAAATTATGAATATTAAAATTGAAATTATTTCATTAAGTTAATATTATCATATTATGTTAAAAATAATAATAACAGAAATGAATATTTGCCCTTCTAGGCTTATCACAATGGGCCAACATGTCCACTTTGAAACATGGTACCTAACCATCCAAGCTATGAACCCAGGACTTTCAAAATTTGAAGGACTTGGGGGTGGGCTTTGATCCACTTATGTGTGCATGGGTCACGAACCTCAAACATTTCCTTTTTTTTTTTAAATCTATAAGAATCGGTAACTCATTGGGATTACCTAGGCGAGGCCTAGGTTCAAATCCGAATACCTTCCACTATAACCCCTAAGCTAGTGCCAACAACCCACAAGCCAACCCCTAGCAGGAAACATATGACTTAGCAAGGGTCTAGACGTCCTGAAGCCCACCGAGGTGGAACCTCTATCCCAAGGGTGTCTACCCTTCTATCTTTATCACAATGGGCCAACATATCAAACATTTTTTATTAGCAAACAAAGATCACTAATACTAAGGGAGTACACACACACACACACACACACACACATATATAATCACTAGTACTAAGGGGAGTAACATTTCAAGAGTGAAATCAAAATGTACATTGTTAAGGAGACATCTTTTTGGTATAAATAAAAAATTGCATTCAAAGTATCATGAACAAAAACTATAGTTGTCATAAACTATCCATATCTTCTTTTTCTAGCATGCTTCTAAAAATACTATATTTTTTCCTCAACATAAATTTTTGCAACTTCTTAAATGAAATAGAAACCAATGCAAATCCATCTTAACCCCAAACCTATCAAATGTCAAGAGAGATTAAATCTCTCTAAGTACAAACTTATTTTAGAGTGTGAAAATTTGAAGAAAGGATTGCATTGTTAAAAAGGTTTGCACCTTTGATATTACTCCACGACCAATTGGTAAAAAGAGCTCTATGATAGAAATACCTATTTTTGACATGAAAGAGATTAAAACCTTGTACCTCTCCATGTAAGAGAAGAAAAACTCTACCAATTAGTTATCTTTTGTATAAGAGGTGTTTCAATAACATGATTATATCCCTATAAAAAGGTTGTCACGATGAAATTGGTTTTCATACTTCAAACAACCTGTGAAACCATTGCCAAAAATTTGCTCATTGCTAGAAATCCTTGTTCATGGTCATTGTGAATTTGAACACCTCATGCAAGAAAATTGGTTCCCATACATCAAATGACTTATCAAACTACTACCAAAAAATTCACTTACCACTAGAATCCTCATGCATGGTCACCATGAATATGAACACCTTTCAAGCAATTTAATGTAGCGAAAAGCATACAAGCAATGCATTATAATTCAAAATTTTCTCTTCTCTTAATTCTTGGATTATTCAATGGGCCTATTCCACTTGAGCAAGCAATGAAATAATTAGGCCTAGTTTGAATCCATTATGCCTTGTCAGTTTCTGTATGTGTTAATCTCTCCATGATAAGGCTCCTTTCAATGTCCTCATGCTCTCTAACAATTCAAACTCCATCCTTGACTTGCAAGCTCCCTCGCATTTATTTTATTTCCTCTCTCATAAATTCCATTTCATTTAGCACAAACTTTGTTTCAATGACACATGATCACATGCATACTATACTGATGACTAACACAATAATTTACAATCTTGATTCCTATTCTCCCAATGTTCGCCAACCCTGGACTAGGAATCCAAAGCTTAGGGTCACTCAAATTTGACTATTGTTCAGAAGCAACAATACGATCTTCTCATATTTCATGTATTTCCAATTTATCTCATTGTGGGTCTATCAAAAGTATGCAAAGTGGGTACTTGTTGGATGTGGAATGAATTCATTGGATCCACATCCAACAAGTGCCTACACTTGAAATTTGAGGAAACCTATAAGGAGATAAGTTGAAATTACGATTGAAAAATAATTTTATTTCTTTCTTTACAAAACTATTTACCCTTATGATTGACATCGTTATCTTGAATTTTATTGTTTTTTTAAAGTTGATGTTGATAGCACATTTTTTTTGTTTTGAGACCCATTTTTTACCTCAAACTTTCTCTAATACTTTTAACAACATATAAAGTAATTCCATCTAGAGAACATAAGTCCATTCTATAACCCTCCATAAAATGTGTAATACACTCTATAGTCAAATATGAATCACATATGGAGAAAGACCATAATATTAGACAAAATTATATATATATATATATTCCAACTTATATTGTCCAGGGAAAACCCCTAAGTACTTCCCCTCATTTCAAGGATGGTACCCAAGGTAAACCTTAGAATCTTCAGGGCACAAGGCTAGTCAACATTAGGGCTCAAATCCATTACAAACATATACTCGTTAAGAGCTCAACATGTCACTTGTGAGAATTGAACTTGGGTGGGAAGAATAACAATCATTCCACCCAAACACCCAAATTAAACCCAATGTGTGTGTGTGTAAACCATGGGAATCGATAACTACTCAGTGTGACGTGGGTTGGGCTTGGGATCAAATCGACTAACTACCATTATAACCCAAGAGTATATCCAACAACCCGAAAGATAGATATACCAATAACTTATGACTTACCAAGGGTCGAGATGTCCCGAGGGGAAAGCTCGGGGACGTCTATCCAAGGGGGAGTCTACCCTTTTTGCCTTATCACAACAGGTCAATGTATCATTGGGGATTTTAACTCAAGTGGGGAGAATGTTAAACTTACCTCCTCACCATTTGAGTTGTAGACCCTTCGACAAAATACAATATTACATTACAAATTGAGAGGGACCAATGATTAAGAACATGTGTTCCTCCTTGGAGGTCACATGTTTTAATTTGGAGGGGGATAGAGTATGTGCACATCTATAAATTAAGTCATAAAATCGTGCAGGGGTTTCTTGTCCCATAAACAAAGAGGACTCACACATCAATTTGGTATTTAGTAAATGGGTACCTTGTCCCACAAATATAAAGAACTCATACATCAATTTGATATCTCACTAACACATGAATTTAAAATAGATTATTATTATTATATGTAACATAATCCATTCATTTCAAATATACAAATTTGCTATTTTTGAACATCATTAGGTGAAAGAGAGTAATAATAAAATAAAAATAACAACATTCATTGGACTTAATATTTTAATTGCAAAATAAATTACATTGTTAATCTTAGTGTTAATAGACATTAATAACCATCATCATCATATTGATTACAAATATAAAATAAACATATTAATAATAAATAAATAACAAAAAAACTATATAAAATAATTAAACAAATAAAGTAACTATACATCTATTTTTTTTAAGCTAGTATCTATATTAATAATATATATTATTAAAAAAAGGTTGCATCCATAAACCCTAAACCCTAGTGGCATGCCATGAAGGAAAAGAAGTCCATAGGTGTAAAAAAACAATCAGTCTTTGCTCATCCATATTAGGAATGATCTTAATTATAGCCAATAAGTTATGTATCAACCTAGACACAATATTTAAGAAAACATAGATTAGCTTGAAAGCAAAAAAACAAGGTAGCATATTGATTTAAATGAGCCTAATATCAATTTATAGTGAAGCGATCCTCTATAATAATGGGATTAGAGTGCCTCGTGTATATTGAGTCCTTGCTTCCTCTTGAATTCCCTCAATGTTCTCTTCTTGTATCTTAGAAAATGTAATGTTGATTCCAAAGACCACTTTGAAGACTACCTCAAACTTCTTGTCCACTATATCCAATTGACATAGAATGACTTTTTATTGGCCCCCCCTTTCCTCCACAACCTAAGTTATGAAGGCTTTGGTGAGCTAGTAAAGCTCACTCGCTTTAAATAACTTGGTATCTCGAGTTCTAGAGAACTCAGGGACAAAAACTTAGTTTTATATCCCTATTCTATCCATTCTATGGTCACTCTGCTTCTTTTCTACTTTATTGAAGATTCCAAGTTTTCCATTTCTTACTTTATCTCCAGAGGGAGCACTTGCCATAGTTACCCACCTAGAGGAGGAGAGATGGTCGACAATTTGAGGGAAATTGGATAGGAGAGAAAGCCAGATAGATGAGACAAAAGTCAATGAGAACACAAAGGCACCAAGGGGTCCAATCCCAATGAGATTTGGATACAAAAAGCCCAATAGGGTGAAGGTTTTAAGCGATTGAGTTACCCAATTGAACACATGACAAATAAAGAGGCGAAGGGAATGAAAAGAAGAGTAGAGCCTTCCTTTAAGAGGACTTAGATAATTCCATGAAATCTTAAACCTTGTCTCCCCTTACGAAACCAAGTAATCAAAGACACATAAACCCAACATTTAACCTTTGGAACAAGTCAATTAAAATATCTAGAACATGAAAACCAAATAGTGGCATGCAAATACTAACTAGGAAAAGAGGTAACAATAGGAAAAGAGATAACAATACACAGGTGTCTTTGATGAACCTCGGACCAAGTGTTCTGGTGCCACTTGAACCTTCCTTTTCTTCTGGGAATTTAGGCTCCTCAAGTTGTGGATTGACCATAAGAAGCTCTCGTCCAATCATGCTCATGATGAATCCTTTGTTGCCCATTTTCCTCTTCTAGCTTTTGGAGAGAGTTTGCATTAGCCTCATATACCTACTAAAAAGTTGTATCATTAATTAAACACGCACTAGAGGGATTGCTCTAATCTCCTAGCAAGTTAATTATCCCGTTAGTTGTCCACTTTGGGATGTCTTAACATCCCATCCATCACCTCATCTAGGTGAATTATACATCAATTACAATATTATATATATATTTTACATAATATAACCTACTCATTTTAAAAAGAAAAATCATTATTTTAAACATAATTTTTAAGCTGACCTACCTCCCTAAATGGGACTAGAGTTCGAGGCAGCACTTCAATTACAACGACTTCCCTTATTCTACATGTCCTTTCCTTTGCCATCCTTTAATAAATGATTACCATTTTTGATAAAAAAAATAAAATTACATCACGTATTTTTTTGTCGAAAACATATCAATCACTTTTTATTGGGCCCAAAAACATATATATAATATATATATATATACACGATGTATATATATACACGATAGCTTAAGGAAAAGGTCAAGGAATTTCCAGGCATCCAAGAAGTATGGGACTTTATTCGTGCTTGCCCTTTCCCCGAGGCTGTGTTTTGTCAAAAGAAAGGGGCAGTGGGGACTCTGGGAGGTGTTATGTTATGTAGAAATTCTAAATGTATTAGGTAGACCCACGCCACGCCACGCCATTTTTAGATAACGAGCGCAAATAATGATGGTCGGTGGGTATAGGTCAATTATTCAATTATAGTTTTGAGATTAAGAGTAACGTTGTAATGAACCTTTTTTGGTCATTCCGTGTTTGGCGAGGAAAGAAGCGGGGCCGGCGCCGTTAAAACCATGGGAGGTTAACTGCTAACCTGCTCCCTCGTCATTTGAAGGGCTACGGCTGTGTTACGGCGCCGGCTACCGCCCTCGCTTTCCCGTAGTACGTACGAAGAAAGAAAAACCCTATGGGCTTTTTATGGCGTTAGGGATTTTTTTTTCTACCAGCACTTGCCAGCCGGTTTTTCGCGTTCGCCGGGCTGGGGTTTTTCGGAACGCGTTGTGTCAGTAAAACCCTAAAACGTTGGAACGCATTGAGAATCAGCTATAGGGTAGTTGTGACGGAGTAAGTTAAATGAATTTTGGAAAATAAAATTTAGATTATAAAATTTTGGTTTGGGAATTTTTGATTAAGTTTGATTATGAAGTTTTCGGATGAGGAATTTTGAGTTGATAGATATATGATTGATTGATTAGCAATTTGACCATGATTTGCGTTCAGAAATTTAATTAGAGCAAGAATTAATTAATTACCAAAAAAAATCACATTTTCATTAATTACGCTAAACCTGGATTGATTAAGAACAAGACAATCAGATTTGGACGAATGTGATGTTAGATCACAATCAGATAAAACTTCCACGGCCCAACCACCAGTATTGAGGATTTTGATTGCGTTCACTTTTGCGGGTTACAACATAAATGGAAAATGGGGAAAAAGTGGAACTAAATACCTTCTGGCGTCCTATCGGCATCCAACGACTCTGTTCACACATCTCGAGAATATCTGTTCATCTCTATCTTCATCTTTTTTTAAGTCTCGGTCTCACACATTTTATTCATGTGATTGCGCCTTGCGTATTATTGAAGACACAAGCTTGTCCAGCGGATTTCTGAAGCCTAGGTCGGAGGTTCCAAACGCCGTTGCTGCTGTTTGTTGGGGATTCTAGAGTTTCTGACTTCGCGTCTTATCCATAGAGGTCTGTGGCTTAATCCCCAGATGGGTAATACAGGAGCCGATATTGAAAATGTCAATACGCTGCGTCAGGAGGTTCATGGAGGCGGATATAGGTGCTGAGAAAGCTTCTCTAGTTGGGCAGTCCGTCATCTGGCGTTGCTGCGTTCTGTGTTTGGTGGGGGAGGATTTAATTAATAATGTCTCCAGGATCTTAGCATTCGCGGATCTGAATAAATAGTCCAGAAAGCGAAATCGAGTCTGGCAGTCAGAAAAGTTTCCTTCTCCAGCTATAAGCGCAGGAGCTCCCTATTCTGTGCGTTCCAATTGGCCTGGGGGCTTCGTGTCTCAGTTCTAAGCGCAGTGGCAGTAGCCAATGTGAGTAAGTAAATAATACTACATACCCCCTACTGAAGATTTGCAGGGAGATTGAAATGCCTTAATGCTCCGAATTTTGTAAATTGTGAGCAGCAAACGACAGAATAGTCTCACAGCCTGGCCGTGAGCTCAATTACATTATCCCCTTTGCACAACAGTGAAGAAGAAGAGGAGGGATTTGAGATTTTATAGTTATAAAAGAGAAGAGGAGGGATTTGAGATTTTATAGTGCTAAACGTTATTTTAAGAAGTTGTCTCACAAGATAGGTGTATTGAGAGAAGAGAATCTCGTAAACTGTGAACTCAATTACATTATCTTTTTAGACAACTCAGAAGAAGAGGGATTTTAGATCAGTTGTAAAAGTTATTTCAAGGAGCCACGCCTTAAAAGTATCACACAACATATCTCAAAAAAAAGGAATAGATCGACTAACAGCCGGGGCATAGGAGCTGAAGGCAGCTTTGAAGGTTTAGGAAATGGAAATGATGTTAGATCTGAATGCAGTCGATACGGTAGAGGTCGATGGTTCGAGTCCGGAGCTGGGTTCCGTGTGCAGTGATGATGCGATGAGATCTGATATTATCAGCAGCGACAACAAACCCACGTCCAACCAGGATGACTCCGGGACGTCGAATTCGTCTGTGGTTAACACAGTGGCTGTAGAAAATGGTTGCCCAGATTTCGAAGCCTCGTCGACGTGTTCTAACATGAATTCTCACAGTCTGAAAGCCGCCAAGTTTCTGGAATCAGTAGGCTCCGACATTGCCCGAGCAGCTCATCCGCCTGGGAATATGATGTTCCTTGCCAACGAGAACTCGGGTGGAAACGATTGCGTTACCAGGCAGTTTTTCCCTGTCGAAGTCCCGGAAAAACCACCGCCTGATACCCTAACCCGATCTCGCTGGACAGATGTAACATTCTGTGATTCGCCGGACCCCTCCGAGCATCAGAAGGCAGTGGCGGAAACCACTCAACCTACTAAGAAAAGCAGGCGCGGCCCGCGGTCCAGGAGCTCTCAATACCGCGGTGTAACGTTTTACAGGCGTACTGGACGATGGGAGTCACACATATGGTTAGTATATAGCACTATCTCAGGCCTAATCCCATGCCATTCAATGTGGATATTCTTCAATTGAGATTACTGCAATATTACCCATTTTAATCCGAAGCATTATACGTCTTTCTGCAGGGATTGTGGGAAACAGGTTTATCTGGGTGAGTTTTGGATTGTTCAGTTCTAATTTGCTTCTGTGAATACATTTACTGTCCGTCGTTAGCTGTAGACCTGGTAGTTCTGTGAATTTTCTTCCCATTATAGAAGCGACATGCGGGTCTGTAATGTTGTTCCCATGAATGCTTTATGGATGCAGGTGGGTTCGACACTGCACACGCAGCTGCAAGGTAAATTTTTTTGGGTTAATACTCTCTTATGAATCGTGATTCGTATTAATGGAGTTGTGTGGAGGGAGGGTGTTTTTTATTAACATAGTGATTGATTGAGGATGAGTATACTTGACCTTCCCCTCCACTTCATGAGATGTGTTGTTTGGATTCCTGTATATGAAACAGCAGTTGAGTAAGTTTACTTTGTAACCTCTTAAAATCTGCTGTGTGATCCCTAACAGTCGAATAGACCTACTTTGTAAATCTTAAATGTGTTATGTAGATTCTTGTAAATGAAACAACAGCCAAAGACGCCTACTTTGTAGCATCGAAAACTACTATGAGATTCAGCTCTCGTCTAGAGTATTTTTTCATAATTGTGGATAATGATCTGTTAAAGCTCTATGCCTGCCTGAGGTCTGAGGAACTGCCAGATTGGATGAAGTATAGTAGGGGTCAATTTGATTGCTTTTTAGCGCTTTGCCTGTCTGGGAATTTGGCTAGAAAGAGAAATACATGTATCTTTTTAAGTCTTTGAAGGTTTATGAAGTTACCGATGAGTTTGCTTTTGCTTAATTTAGCAGTTACTAGTTATATCTGTTGATTGGAATTGAAGATCAGATAGCTCGACAACCCTTGACATTAATAGAGGCGTGCGTGTGTTTTATTTCTATTCTTTCAGGGCATATGATAGGGCTGCTATCAAGTTTAGGGGAGCGGAAGCTGATATAAATTTCAACCATAGTGATTATGAGGAGGATATGAAGCAGGTAACTTTCTTACATTCCAGGAATCCCTTGGCTTTACTTTGTGTGAAGCCACAGAATTTATTGGTAGCGTTGCTGACGATCTTTTTTGTCCGATTGACAGATGAACAATCTTTCAAAGGAGGAATTTGTTCATATTCTCCGACGTCAAAGCACCGGTTTCTCGCGAGGGAGCTCCAAATTCAGAGGCGTCACCCGGCACAAATGTGGCAGATGGGAAGCCAGGATGGGGCAATTCCTTGGGAAAAAGTAAGGAACCCTTTTGTAATTTTGCATTTGGAAGATTGTGCGGGAAAGCATTTAGAGGATCTGTATCATCATCATCGAGATTGTCTGTTTGTTTCTTATTGTGTGTATTTCTTCTCCAAATTAACGGCCTTTCCAAATTTTCCATATCTACTTGGCCTTTAGATTAAATTCTCTATTTGGTTGCTGCTGTGACTCAAGAAAATTACGGTTTACAATTCTTGCAGGTACATTTACTTGGGTTTGTTCGACAGTGAAATCGAAGCTGCCAGGTATATATGAATTTATCTTGATTGCACTCTGACAACACTGTTGAAATGCACTATGTTGGAATTGGTGTAAATGTGTGATTGTGGGGATTACAGAGCCTATGACAGAGCTGCTATCAGATGCAATGGGGCGGGGGCAGTAACAAATTTCGAGCCCGGTTTATATCAAGATGAACTAATTGCAGAAGGGGAGAATGGAGGTATGGTTCTGGCAATTTCTTCTGTCTTCTTTGTATTTATACAGATGTAAAGAAGAGAATATAATAAACTCATTTTGTGCAGTATTGACACAATGGCTGCAATAAGGTCAGAATAGGCCTTATTGACCTAATGACTGCAATAACCTTTTGCGTGGTAGATCTTGAATCAAGGGTTTCTTTCTAAAATCCGATTGGGTAAGAGTGAATTCACCGATCCTAATTGTTCCAACTGTTGAGGGCAGTTTCTCATTAAAATCCAATGTGAATTCACCAATCCCAGTTTTTCCTACTGTTAAGCGCATATTTTCCTACTGTTTAGCACATATTTTGGGAAATGGAAGTTCCCCGTTAACAGTGGATGAATAACGACAGTGTATCCTAGTTGAAGATATGTTTGAGAATTCCTTTTTTTAATTCGTTATTCAATTTATAAATCTTATTCAAAACTATAATTCAAAAGGGTGTCTTGAAAAAGTCTGCGATTGCACTGAGATTTGAATATCATTTCTAAGATTTGATAATAAAAAAATTGTATAAAATAATGCAGTACAACTGAAATATCAAAATTGACATCTAAAATTACATTTTTTTAGATAGATTTCATAGATTTCATAGATATGTGTTTTATTTTATATTTTAGACAAATTCCATACAATAAACAAGAAAGACTAATCCTTTCTTTGAAAACAAAAGCAATTTAAATACCGGATCTTACTACTTTGTTGATATTCTGACATGTTATCTTATCTGAAATTAAATACTAGTTTGTTTCTGATTTGGGATGAGCTTTTAACCATTCCAACTCGAAATATCTTTGACAATTCCTGGAATATTACCAACATCCAAAAGTTGCTAGTATTAAATGTATGGTTTTAGACATTGATTTAAAACATAAAAGCAACCCATGTGGAGACCATTATATGATGCAGGTTTTACAGTGTTAATTATTCTTCTTCGATTATCTGAAAGTGTATCACCAGGAAAACATTTGTTCTTCTATTCTCCTGACCAAATGTGCTCCCATACGGTTGGGAATTTTCATATCCTCCAAAGACTTTAGGAAAGTGTATGTGAAGCCCGTGTACTATTTTCCCCACCAAAGCAGCCCATGTGGAGGCCATTATATGATGTAGGGTTTACATTGTTAATTCTTCTTCTTCGATTTTCTGAAGGTGTATCACCAGGAAAACACCTGTGCTCATATTCTCCTGACCAAATGTACTCCAATACAGTTAGGGAATTGTCATATCCTCCAAAGACTTTAGGAAAGTCTGTGAAGCCTGTGTATTGTTTTCCCCACCAATGCATCTGCAAAGACTATTTGGACTGTTTGGTGTCATATTTTAATGCAGTAATGGCTATAAATATGAAAATTTTTAGAAGAATGCGAACGCTTATATTCCAGACATACTTTGACTTCAAATGTGCAGGTGACGATCATAATCTGGATCTTAGCCTTGGCATGTCTGCTCCAACGTATAGCACTGTGCCATTAGATGAACACAAGAGAACACAATTCAAATCTAATAAGGCGGAATCCGCAAACTATTCTGAAGTACCGGATTGGAAGAAAACTCGTTTACTGAATACTAGGGTAAATGGTATTTCTTTTAGAAGCTTTGAATTTTCATTTAATACGTAGAAACCCTTCTGTTTTTACTGACTTTCTTCTTGAACCTCTATCAGACTGAAGACTGCAATATCCAACAGACTCAGTTGGGGCAATTGTTCAATGTCTCGCCTTCATCAACGGGCGAGAAGATTTTGTCATTCCAACAACTATCAAACGCCGAAGGAGGGAACAACTTTACGTTCTTGCAGCCTCAACATCAAGTCAAATGCGCAATATCAGACAAGGGGGATCGTCAGGAATTGATTAATATTACTGAGTATAACTCAGTAAGACATTCTCGACCAAGCGAGGATAAGACCGTGAACCTTTTCTCAGAGCAAGCACCTGGTTGGAATGGAATACATTCCAGATCCATTCTTAATCGCAATGTAAGTACCCTTTAATTCGGTTCAGCAGCGTTACCAAACAGAAATTGACAAATAATGATATCATGGAGCATAGGAAAACAGTAACATTTAGTTGAAATCTTCATAGGTTTTCTTTTAAACTTGCCTGGTCATAAAACCAAAATTATTGCTGAATAAGATTCCAAAAACTTCAAAGGATACAAAGGTATATATATATTACTTCTTGTAAACTGCAATTTAGTCTTGTGGATTCAGAATGTTACATTGGTTTTACTGTTACACTAATTTAAATTATAAGGATGGCATTCTTTAGGTACAATTCTTGTTAAGGTCTTTTTAAGGTGTAAAGACTTAAAAGTATGTACCTCAAGCATTTGTCCACTGTTACACTTGATAAATCTAGAATTAACATGAATCTGAGCTAGTTTATTGAGTTATATTTTTATTATTTTGTAACACATGTTAGACACATCTATGGATTATCATCCTGAATTGTGGAATGCTCCTCTCAACCCAGCAGCATATTTTCCACTGAATTTATTCTCAGTATTTATATATTCAATTTCATAAGACTGATGCATAGTCAATGTTGTTTTCCCAGCAGGTACCAAACAATGGTAATTATGATTTACAACATGACAGAAATAGACGTGCAGATGGTTCGATTGTATCCTTGCTGCCTCCAGAAAAGACACCAGGCTGGGCTTGGCAATTGCAAGCTGCCGCCACTAGCTTACCAGCTGCTCCAGTATTCGCTAGTGCAGCATCATCAGGATTCTCACCCCAAATAATTTCAGCTGCTGTTCCTTCACATGATTGGCTACAGAAAGCGGGATTCCATTACGTGGACCAGTCCATTGGCAGGACTAGTTTCACTGAAAAGCCCAAGGTTGCATTTCAGGAGGACATTCCTTTGGGCATAGATCACCTCCTTAGCCTAAGCTCAGGTTCCACAACCACCAAATTTAAGGCTCTGGGCTTATCAAGAGAGACGAAGTGATCACTCAGCGGGGCTTTAGAAATGCCTTTCTTCTGAAGCGAGGTTGAAGTTCATGAAAAGTAAACATGGCTTGTGCTTCGTACAGAAGCCTGAAATCAACGCAACATGCCTTTCTTTTGGTCACTTGTTTCGATTGTATTGTTACCATACGTTATATGGGTTTTTTTTCTATCGATATATGCTATAAACAAATCAGACATCTAAACTACAGTATCCTAGTTTTGGGAGTCGTGGGATTCTTTTTTTGCGGGGATTATAATAAAGTGTTCTGATCTGTTTACTTGGTCTGTTGTAGTAACTCGATCTCCATGACCAGAGTTGGAATGTATTTGTATATAAAATGGTTTCAACTGTTGAACTTTGAGGAGCCTTCGCAATTACTGAAACTAGATCATTTTCATTTTGCTAACAATTATATTATGATTTGTTTGGTTGGATTAAGTCAGTATTGTTATTTATCATGTTAAAAAATTTCAGAAAATTTAAGAGATGTTTTTCAAGGTATTTTTAGTATATTGGTTGATTGAATTAGTATTCTTAAAAAAAAAAAAATATCCAAAAATATTAAGTATAATGGCTCGAAGTAACTCCTTAAATTTACAAATATTATTATGTTTCTATGAAGAAAACTATATATATATATGTTGATTGAATTAGTATTCTTAAAAAAAAATTAAATATCCAAAAATATTAAGTATAATGGCTCGAAGTAACTCCTTAAATTTACAAATATTATTATGTTTCTATAAAGAAAACTGTGTATATATATATATATAATGATGAGATTGAAAGGAAAACGTTCCCATGATTTTTAACTTTTTATATGAAAATATTAAAGCATTTTAAATCTTTTAATATGAAAACATTAAAACATTTTAAATTTAAAATGCTTTGCTCTAATTTATTAGAGATTGCAATATTCTTTTGACTGATATGACTAGCTTAACTATGATGAACCTGGTTTATGTTATGGGATGATAATTGTAAAAACCTCTAATTTATTAAAGACTTTTGATATGAGCAATATTCTTTTGACTGATATGACTAGCTTAACTATGATGAAGCTGGTTTATGTCAATGGATGATAATTGTAAAAACCAAAAGAACATGGAGAAGGCTTCCATTTCATTATCAATTTCCTCGATCTGAAGAAGGATTTTAAAATCATCAATAATTTTATTTTCTATGTAAATAAATGAAACACTGTTTAATCTGAAGCGCATAGACTTCGGACGATCAGTTCACTATAATCAATTCCTTTACTTTTTTACTTTTAAATTGGGAAACGTCTATCAAACTGGAGAGTTTCTGCAGATTGATGAAATTTATTACACTGCAAAGAAAATGAACTTATCTCTCCCACAGCAAAACCAAAAAACGTTTATAATTTTTATATATGATTTTGTTGGGTGGTTCTATATTCTTTTAACTTCTTTCAGCAGTGATGCAATTTAAACCATCATTGATATTTTTGATATTGATACACCTCGGAATTTGGATCACAATCCTTTCTGGCTATAAAGTAGGCCATTAACAATGCCCTCCACTTGAGTTAAAGCCTCCCATTTACAAACACAACTGTGAAATGCAAATACTTGTCGTGTAAAAAATACTATTGTTGGTTTTGATGTCGTTGAAGTACCAAAAAGGAGTTTGATGTGAGTTTTTTTAAATGTATTTTTTAAATAGTGGATGAGGACTTTTCATTACTTGCGGTGATTGGGGGAGGAAGCAGACTAATCTCCACAATATATTTAAAAAATATCTTAGCGGTATGTTTATTGATAGGTTACATGATTTCAAGTTGCTTAAAGCCGCTGATATGTTGATGGGTAAGCCCTTTGCTTGGGCAGGTAATATTAGCTGTAAATTCATTGCTTGGGCAGTGTTTACATCAAAATATTTTTTTCAAGATTTTGAAGGTGGTAAAATCTATCATAACTTAATTGTTGAAGGTGGTAAAATCTATCATAACTTAATCGTTAATCAGCAGTGAGGAGAGTCATCAATAGCTGTTATCAGCCAATGCCATGTCACCTAAAATAACCTGCTGATTGTAAGGAGAGACTTCCAGTCCTACCATAGACCTGACAGACTTCCACTCCTGCCAAAAACCTCTGTGGCTTTAACCTCTTTCCTTACTAAAAATAGCTTATTGAAGATTGATTTATTACATTTTCAACTTAAAAAAATTATTTATAAATCTATTATTTTCAAAGTTAAAACTGTAAAAAAATAAGTTTAAATTTAAATTATTGTTTTATTAAAAATATTTTACAATACATAGAAATTGTATCTTTGTCTGCTCAAAAAAATATATATATAGAAAAAACAAAACTTCAGAAATAAAGTAATTTGTATAGTAGTAGTCTAAACGTTCTATCTTTTGACAGTTCTTCGATGATTTTTTCCATTTGCTTTTGCTTGAAATCAGGTGAGGAATGGTTGGATCTGCAGATTTGAGTGGCTAAGTTTGGATCTGAATCTATTTATGCATTCAGAAATACAATTTAAACAACAAAAAATAACTATTTTGTCCAGATTTACATCCGGATTTCCACCAAAAAATCCAAAAATTAGAAAGTTTAACCAAGACCATTTGTATATATATAAATGTGGATGAACTAACTTAAATAGTTGGGTGTTTTAAATTAAAATGAATCTCCACTAATTGTTAAAATAAAATCGAGATAATCAATTTATAATTTTTTTATATTTTATATTTATTTAGATATCAAAAATCTAAAAAAAAAAATGAAAAACAGATTTGTATTTATGAATACAAAGAATATCTAAATTTCCTTGTGTTTTTCTAAGAACTAGTTTTATTGGAGTATGATATAAAACAATTTCTACTTGGCTAACAGTTAGTCTTCCTGGAGTATGATCTAAAACTCCTTATGCTTGGCTCAGAGCTAGTGGTCATGGGAAATAAGCAAACAGATTAATGGCCCAAGACCCAAAGGCAGGAGAGAAAATCTACCCCTTATAAACCAACAGCTGGTTAATCTAGGTAACCTGATTTTCCTTGATAACAGTAATGAGTTAACCTGCATTAACCTAAAGCAGTCAATAATAACTGTACCACTATTATTTAACAACTGAGTTATAATAGTGGTACAGTTATTATAACAGGTGGGCCTAATGGTTAAGAACACGTGTTTCCTCCTAAGAGGTCACAAGTTCAAATCCAGAGGAGGTAGGGTATGTATACCTCTGTAGACTTTACCAATCAAATCGCTGGACAGAAGAGATCCCTTATCCCACAAACAAGAAGTTCTCATACACCAATTTAGTGAAGCTTAACCATGACCTTAAAAATAAATTATTATTATAATAAGTTTTGATAAGCTTAACCATAACCTTAAAAATAAATTATTATTATAATAAGTTTTGAGACTGTAAAAATAAAAATTACATAAAAATCAAAACTCAATCTTTTGGATAACCAGATAACCTGGGTGGAGAGATGTCCGATACATATGATAACCCTGGTCTGAATCCAACAATTATACTAATCCCTGGCAGGTATAACGATGAATTTAATGTCCATCACTGAGGGTAATAAAGGCTGCGAAAGTACGATTGTTCAATGAAGTGGGAGATCAATATATTAAATTTTTGCAAACGTTATGCACAGTTTAGCGGCAGAGGTGCAGGAAACAAAACGCCCCTTTATCCAGTGGTCTTCGTTGGAATTTGGAAAAGTAAAAGAAATCGATCCGGCGCAAATCTGGGTTCTCTTTAGGCACGACGGAATTCTGTGCGAAACTATGATTCAAGTGGAACTTTGAACAGAACAGTGATTTCCACCGGAAACTTTTCCTAGGAAAGAGGGTTTGTCGGCTGTTTATCCCACTCTCCGCTCTATTTCAATGCTGTTTAATTTACAAAGGAGAATCGCAGAGACAAGGCCTTGTGGAATATATGACTCGTAATTGCTTTCCATCGGCATCGGACAATCCGGTTCCCTCCCTGCGCTAAAAGCTCAACAAGGATTAAGACTGACGCACCCATGTACAAATGGATTGATTATTTAGAACTAGATTTGGATATTGGCCGCCTGCCATCGGTGAGAAAAGCAGAGAGCAGTGATTTCTCCCCTAATGGAACGACAGGTGTCAACATGCCCCATTTTTACTGGGCCTTGGGATATTATGTGATCTTGAGCCTCCGCTCGACCAGCCAGTCTCATGTGATACGCCAGAAAGTTTGACTAGAGAGAGAAAGAATAACCACTGCTCTGTTCGTGGATTGTGTGCATTGGCAAATCTGACATGAATGGACAGGACATAACAGTGATCAGTACGATGTTGATTGGAGATATCTAGTCACGTCGATGAGGCTGGAAGGAGCTAAAACTTTATCATAAAAAGGCAAGTGCAGAATCATTCACATGCACAAAATGAATGGTTTTAATGGCGTCTAGGCATGGCGTGGGCAGATGGACATGATGTAGTACATAGTCCACGGCACTGGGCAAGAATCATAGGATTAGGATAGGATCTTTTGTAAGATCTGGATTTTCCTATTTCTGCAACCTTGGCTCTTGGCACAGCCCAAGAGTCCCTTTTCACGTTAAACAGGAATCTCAGTCCCAATTAGGTGACTGGCGTGCTGATAAGGAGTAAATTTGTAATCGCCAACCAGGCATATCAACATTGATCGCTATATACCAATTGCTGGTGAATGATAACTTTATTTTAATCATAGGTCTGGTCATGATTTCATCATTTTTTTTTCCTGCTCATGGATTTTGATTGAAATAACTTTTATTCAAATTATATTTCTGCTCATAATTTCATCATTTTTGAGCTAGTTTGGTAGTGAAAAATCTACTCAAAATGCACTCTATAAACTTTTGAGAAAGCGATAGTGATATTCTTTTAGCTGCCATTCTAGGCGCTTTAATAGGCTAGCCAATGCGTTATAGGATATACTTTAAAAGGTTATTGGATTAGATTTTTTAAAGACATTTTGATTGATTAATTGTATGGCGAGTAAGTAGAACATAAAACTATTTTTGCTTGGTTAACAGTTGATTTTTCTTGGAAGTAAGGAAACAAGTTAACAGTTCAAGATCAAGAGGTATTTGGCAGGAGTGAAAGTGAAACAGGTTAACTGCCCAAGACCTAGAGGTATCTGGCAAAAGTGAAAGTCTGCCCCCTTAAGCACCACCCGCTGGATATTTCAGCTAGTGACATGGTTTTCTTGAATAACAGTGATGAATCAGTCAGCATTTGCTGATAACAGTGACATGGTTTTCTTGAATAACAGTGATGAATCAGTCAGCATTTGCTGATAACCAGTGATACTGTCCCTACTGCTGGTTAACATACTGAGATATAATAAGTTTTCCCATTGTAATAAAAGTATACTTATTCATTAAGTTTTATGAAAAACTCTATGCATTTTCACATGAAAATATTTGTCTAGTACATCTATATTTTGTAAGCTAATACATCTCTAGTTTGTAGAGTTTGGAATAACTTTTATCCTTGATCTTTTTTCTCCATTTTTTATGGGAAATTGTGTATATTTACATGTGAAATAATTGTTGAATACACCTGTCTTGTAAAACATAGAATAACTTTTATTACTACAAAATCTCATCATATTTTTTTTTAGATTTCAAAGAAATATTGTGCAAGTTCACTTATGAAGTTTGGAACAACTATGGGAAATACTATACAAATTTACTTGTAAAATTACTGTCCAATACATCTATCTTGTATAGTTTCTCTCCTTTTCTCTTTTTTTAATAAGTGGCTATGATTTTTTTTTAAATATCTTTTAATGAGTAGCTGTGATTTAAAAAAAAAGTTTTGATTGTATTACATGGATCTCCATCACTTCTGTTTGTGAATTCTTTATTTATTTTTTAATTTAAGAGATTTAGTCACAATGCAACAATGTAATAAGGGCATTAAACCACTAACATAAAGAAGATTAGTTAAATTTTGAAATATTTTTCCACAGCCATTTCAGCTAGTGGCCTGGTTTTTCTTGAATAAAAGTGTGGAATCAGTCAACATTTGTTGATAACAACCAGTGATGACTATTCCTACTGCTGGTTAACATACTGAGATATAATAAGTTTTCCCACTGTAATACAAGTATACTTATTCATTAAGTTTTATGAGAAACACTATGCATTTTCACATGAAAATATTTGTCTCATACATCTATATTTTGTAGGCAAATACATCTTTAATTTGTAGAGTTTGGAATAACTTCTATCCTGGTAAAATTTCATCTTTTTTCTCCATTTTTTATGGGAAATTTTGTGTATATTTACATGTGAAATAACTGTTGAATACACCTGTCTTGTAAAACTTAGAATAACTTTTATTACTACAAAATCTCATCATATTTAGATTTCAAAGAAATATTGTGCAAGTTCAATGATGAAGTTTGGAACAACTATGGGAAATATTATACAAATTTACTTGTATAATTACTGTCCAATACATCTATCTTGTATAGTTTCTCTCTTTTTCTCTTCTTCTTTTAATGAGTGGCTATGATTTTTTTTTAAATATCTTTTAATGAGTGATTGTGATTTTAAAAAAAGTTTTGATTGTCTTATCTGGATCTCCATCACTTCTATGAGGGTTTGAGGGTGAATTCTTTATTTTTTTTTGTAATTTAAGAGATTTAGTCACAATGCAATAAGAAGGGCATTAAACCACTAACATAGAGAAGATTAGTTAAATTTTGAAATATTTTTCCACCACCATTTCAAATTAAAGATTAAAATTTAATATCATTCTTTTATTTTTGATAATTAATTCATAATGTAATAAGAAGGGCATTAAACCACTAACATAGAGAAAATAAGCTAAATTTTGAAATTTCACATTAAAACTAAAATTTAATATCATTCCTTTATTTTTATAATTAATTTACTAATTTTAAATTAAGAAATTTTATTAAAATTTAAGGTTTTGCTAATAACATAAGCTATTTTTAATTGATAAGTTGCTAGTAAATTAAATTTAACTGTTAAATATAAATGAGCCCAATTTAGTTTGGAAGATACAATCTGCTAGGATACCTTTTTACATAATATCATTATTAAGTTTTGCACAACTTAACTGTAGAAAAGTTTGTGCTAAGCCAACTGTACAACCAAATGATCTATACAGCTCCATTAACTTAGAGAAAGTGAACATATCCCAGTTATAAGTTATCCCAAATTTTACTTTTAATTAAAAAAAAAACAATATATCCTTTATTTACATGATTTTGGTCTTATATTCCATAAAAAAAGAAAAAAAAAACGTTTATGTTCATCTTCTTCGGCCTCTACTTTCACTCACCGTTTTCTTTTTTGACAACGCTCACTTTTCTCCAATGTGTATCAAAGTGTATCAGCCCCCATTAAAATCTGGTTGTGTTAGTTTCAAAATACACAATGGACCTACCTACTTGCCCAGCAAGACCTAACAGAAGAGATTGCCATTTTTGTCTTCTGCTGCGTCTCCCACGTTTTTGGAATGCCTGCCATTTTATCAGTCATCCGATTGGGCAATCCAAACAACATATGAAAAAAAGCATCCACGTGAAATAAAACTGCAATTCCAGAATTCTTTGAGGTCCTTGTCGCTGTTGCAGTTGTAGCTACAAACTTCATTGATTGATTATAATCCGAACTTTTTGGGTGCCTTTATTCACAATCGTGCAATAAGTGTCCGTGGTTCAATCTCACCCGCACAATCTGAGGGCTATATTGAACGCAAAACCTGCCAATCGTATGTACCTTAATTATTATTACATGTGTTAGAATGGAAGGAAAAGAATGCAAATAACAGTATAATAGTGAAGGCAATGACATTCCATTCCAGAAAAAGGGTGTCTGAGATGAGAGGATAGGATATTGAGACGTGTTTTCGTACTGTGTATGATTGATGCAGTCATAAATATAAATAAAACAATGGGCCATCCGAAAATGACATTTACCAATCTGGTAGTCCCAACAATAAATGCATAGGATAATGACTTCATTTCCAACGGCCCCTGCTCTACCCTACTCTCTTCCTTTTCTCACATAATGTCATGCAAACCTGACCACTGTTCCGAATCTACTACTAAAGATAGCTGGCTCTACACCCACAGCATAGCCATGTCAAACCCACCAAAATAAATAAATAACAGACTACCATACCATATATCACATTCTGTACTGTTACTTTCATATTCCCTATTCTCATTTCTGTAATCCCTTCAAAAGTAGGTTTCAAATTCGGGTGATATGATATGTGATTATGAAAGATTATCAAATAAGCCTAAGAGTTAACAGTAAGTATCATGCAGTGAGTTAATCATGGGTTTTCTACCTTTTCATATATATCTAACAGACAAGATCACTATGGTGCTTAATGTTAATCATCAAGTAAAACTTATAAAATTAAATTTGAAAATCCGAAAGTACTAATTATATTAGGCTTTGGCTAAATGTTCTATCTTTTGGGTTTTTTGGCAGGAATCTGTGATGTAAATTTGAACAAAATCTCTACTTTCTGTTGTTTAAATTGCGTTTCTGAATGCATAAATGGATTCAACGTGCTGAAAAAACCCTGAGGCACTTGGATTATACAAACTTAGCCACTCAAATATGCTCTGATTATACAAACTTAACCACTCAAATCTGCAGATCTAACCATTCCTCACAGAATTTCCAACAAAATCAAACTAAAAAAATTCCTAAAAACAACCAAAAAATAGAACGTTTAAACTACTCTATTATATATTAAAATAAATATATTCAATAAAATAAATATCAAAGTTATACTTTTAATAATTTACTTTTAAAATTAAAAAATAAATAAAATTTTAACACACTCAACCAATCAAAATGCAAAGTAATTTCTATCACCATGATCTTTTTCAATGTATTTGATTTGATTTATTAAATTTCATAATTTATTTTAATTCATTAACGTCATCATGATGATGTGTATGTTAATATGTTTTTCAATATTTTTAATAAAATTTTCTATAATTTATTAATATTAATATATTTAGATAAATTAACAATATTTTAGATTGTAAATTATAATATAAATGATTTATTTTTAATAAAATTTGCTATAATTTATTAATATTAATATATTTAGATAAATTAACAATATTTTAGATTATAAATTATAATATAAATGGTTCAATATTTTAGATTATAAATTATAATATAAATGATTTATTTTTAATAAAATTTGCTGAGATCACCATTTATTTTTAATAAAATGATTTATTTTTAATAAAATTTATCATGAAGCTTTCCAAGATCACCATACTTTTGTTGAGTTAAGAGGTTAGGAAGGTTGGTTGTGTGATCAATATTTTGAAAATGAGATCTAATATGGGTATAGGCTGGAAAATCTAAAAGCTAGTGCTTTTCATCTTCAACCTTCTTAGTGTCACAAAGGTGACACACTCTTTCATCCCATGGCGTTTTAGGAATTGACCAACGCCCAGTTTCACTATGGAGCTCGTGAGAATTTGTTCTTATCTTAGCAATGCTTATGTTTTTC
>ML797213.1:106540-133741 GCA_009831015.1 Picea engelmannii | reverse complement strand
TCATCATCATCATCATCATCATCATCATCATCATCATCATCATCATCATCATCATCATCATCATCATCATCATCATCATCATCATCATCATCATCATCATCATCATCATCAAAATAATAACTCAACTTTATAGTTATTAATATATAAAATAAATAATCAATTGATATAAATTGTAAAATTAATATTTTCACTTATTATTATTCATACTGAACAAATTTTTATTCTCATAAACATCTATCATCCATTCAATTTAATATTATTTTTATTATTATCAATCATTCATTCAATTAACTTAAAAAAATAATTCTATTTTGTTGGAATATTATTCTTTGACTTTAAGTTTAATAATTAAATTAACTTTTTTAACAACTAATTTATTGAAACTGTATTATAATTTATATTAATGCAATCATTTCATTTAAATATCTTCAACTTTATATAAACTCTTTTTTTATCTTCACAATGACTAAATCCAACTTAACTTATTATGTGATGTATGTAAAACAAATGCTATTTTGTATATTAAAAAGAAATGATTGAAATTAATATATTTTGTATATTAAAAATAAATAATTAATATATATATATATAGAGAGAGAGAGTAGGTTAAGAAAGATATAATTTTTATATGAAAAAGTATAACTTTGACCATTTAATTTTAGAGATATTTTTTAAGGTGGCAAAATTATGAAATAATTTGTTCACGTATGTATGGCAGACTTTCACTTTTTCTATAAGTTTTTAAGTTTTGAATTATTAATTGTTTCCTTATGTTTTAAAAAGACAACTTCTCAATTAATTAAAAATAATTTTAAATTTATTTCATGACTAAATTTTAATTTTACTTTATAATATATTAATTTAAAAATATTTTTTATATACATTATTATATATATATATATATATATATATATATATATATATATATATATATATATATATATTAAAATTTGGTGAAATGTGTTAGCATTCAAAGTTACTCTCAGATTGCAAGAGGATAAACCCAATACTCATCAAAATGTTTGTGGAGGTAGGTTTATGAGTGGAGGTCAAATGGACAAAACTCATTACAAGAATGTTTTAACACATAAACTGGACAAGCAATTGATAGGGAAACGAGGCCCTCATTAACTTCAGTCAGTGGTTTAAGGTTAAAAGTGAGAAGGGGGAAGACTTAGTGAGAAAGGTGGACAAGCCTGTCATGAGCATTCGGCCTTCAAGCAGCTTGATGAAGAAAAACTCAGGCACAAGAGCACTCTTGAACTCAAGTTTCAGACACTGAAATATATCACAACAACATAATAATCAAACCTCCATCACCATGCAACTACAACAACTCACATGGATCCTCCATGCACGAGAATTTCAACATAAAAGGGAAAAAGACAACAAAGAAATTATTGAAACAGGTCACAATAACATTATAATCAAACCTACATTACAATACAACTACACCCCTCATCTGGATCTTCCATGGACGCGTGTTTCAACAAATATTTAGACAAGATGATGAAAGGAGATGAATTCTATTAATGAGAAAGTCTCAGGTTTCATACATAACCAGAGAACAACTCTGCTATCAAACTATTACAAAATAGGGAGCTCTGCTCAACCATTCGATGACCATAACAAAATCTTGAATTGATCTATTTATACTCGGATTAGTTCACAACTGCCAAGAGTGTGATCTGGCCATTCCATTCAAAGCCTTTCTACTGTGCCTCCTTCTGTCAGATTGTGCATGTTTCCTCCTATCAGATGCAAGCTCAGGTCAATATGGGCCTGCAAGAAGAAACTGTCCATCATGGTTCCTCGGGCTGAAAACTCTATCTCCTCGGCCATAGCTTTCCTGCTTTCTATTTATGGACTAAGCTGAGGTTTCAGCTACCGATCCTTTTTCATTAACTGAATCTCCCTCGGGATTGGAGTGCAGTTGGACGACTAGCAGGTGACCACCTGTCGTTGTTGGATAAGACATCATATGCGCACGTGATTTTGGGGATGTGGGGAGCGGTTTAGGCCCACACCACTTTTGGGCCCAAAATGAACTGCCCCTCGCCACGTAGCCACCCCGTTAAACCATTGTTAGGATTTCATCCCGCTCAAGGCCTTTTAACACTCGAGCATGTTGCGGCCCCGAAATGATTTGAGGCCATTGATCTTTAATGGGACCTGAGATCTGGGTGCGTCGACTATTTTAGTGCCCCCGCCAAAGCTTTATCCACCTGACAACTTTGGAATCCTTCCAACTGCGCTTGGAGATAGTGCTACATCGAACTGCACAGGGGATCTCGACTGTTGCAAACTGCACTTTCCCACTTGCCTGCGTTAATAACTGTTTCTCGTGACTATGAACAACTTTATGTGAGAACATTTGGCTCTACAAGGGATGGCATGCTCCCTACGAGCTGCCAAGAATGCACAGTTCCAGTGCCTTAGCCTTTGGGTCATGGAGTCTCTTATTCAAATAGAAATAAAGGAAGTGGTAATTACAATGGTGGAAAGCCAATCATGGCTTAAGAAAAATATTTTTCAGAAAGTGCCCATTGATAGGGCCACCAAAAACTTCAGAATCCTCTAAGCTCTGCAACTTATAGGTTTTATTTGAAAATACTTCATAAATTTTGAAAGGACCAATCCACAAGACTTCAAATTTACCATGTTTTCCTTTGTCTTGCCTAGGGGCATCCCACTTGAGCACCATATCCCCCAACTGAAAATATTCCTTGTTTGTCATCTTGTCAAAGGCTCGTTTTATTTTCTGCTGGTGATCCTGAGCTTTATCAAGTAGCTTCTCCCTAGCCTGATGTACTTCTACCAACTATTGTATCCTCCTGGCCATATCATCAGGTTCTCCTTGGTAGTCCTGGAGGAATTTTTCTCTAGGCAAGGTTGAGTAGGAAAAATAGCCTCAACCCCATATACAAGCTGAAAAGGGGAAACACTCAGTGACCTCTTTGTTGTAACTCTATTGACCCATAATGCAAATTTCAGCTTTGAGTCCCATGTCTTTTTATTGTCTTCTAACAATTTCCTGAAGATCTTTATGAGGTTCTTGTTAGAGGACTCTGCTAAACCATTTCCCTGAGGGTAGTAAGGAGTAGAATGGATTAATGTAATCCCATACAACTCACAGAACTTGATCAATGGTTCAACCTTGAAGGAGGCAACATTGTTTGTAAAAATCTTGATTGTACAACCAAATCTGGACATGATATCTTCAAGGAAGTTGATGATTACCTTGTGGGAGGCACTCCTTGTAGGGATGGCTTCTATTCATTTGGTGAAATAACTTGTGGCAGTCAAAATCCACTTGTGCTGACCACTTGAGGATGGGTATATTTCTCCAATGAAGTCAAGACCCCACTGCTGAAAAGGTCTAGAAACTACCATAGGTTTCAAAGGCAAAGACTTTAGCTGCAGCTTTCCAGAAAACGTTTGACATTTGTCACAGGATCTAATCTTTGCACAAACATCAGAAAAAAGGCTAGGCTAGAAATACCCAGCTCTGAGGATCTTATAAGTTGTGGTCCTCCAGAAATGATGTCCCCCACATAAGCTATCATGAAAATCAGTTATGTCCCTTTGGGCCTCCTGTGGGTCTAGACATCTCAACAGAACTCCTATAGGATCCTACCAACACAAAACCTGATCAATGAGACAATATTTGATTGCTTTGAGTTTCAAATCTCTCACCTTGTTCTTGTCCAAGCCATCAGGAGGTCGCAACTTCTGCAAAAAATATATGATGTCTTTATACTAGGTGCATTCTGCCAAGTTGAACCTAACATGAGAGTCTTTATCAACAGTCTCAGCTTGCTGATTTTCTGAGTTTATGTTCATGAAATTAACCCCTAAATATTTGCAGTTTGATTCAACCAAAAACCTGGCCAAACCTTGGCCTTTTACCAATTTAGTGGGCTTTATTTCTAGGTCGAATTCCAGAATTTTAGCAATCCATTTGCTTCTCTTCCCATCTATTTCAGGATAGATCAATATCTCTTTTACTGAGGCCGAGGGAACATATGCAACAATTTTTGAATGCAGAACATATATCCTGAAAGACTTGAGAGATTTGACCAAAGCGTATGCCTGCTTCTCGATGATATCGTATCTCATTTCTGCATCCCTCAATGCTCTGTTGAAAAAGGAAATAGGATGCTCTAATCCCTCTGTATTTTTCTGTAGAAAAAAAACAACCAATGTATCAGATGAGGCAAAAGAAAATATCAGAAATTCCTTAGAATAGTCAGGATTGATGAGCACAGGTGCTTCAGTCAAATCCCTTTTGATTTGGCCAAAATAATTTCTGGACTCAGTAGTCCACTTCACCTCGCTTCCCTTTCTAAGAATGGTTGTAATGTGCTTAACCAACTCAAAAAAATTAGAGATGAACCTTCTTAGAAAATTGATTTTACCCAAGAAAGACTAAACCTCCTTCTTGGATCTGGGAAAAGATAAGGACTAGATGGCCTCTACTCTGTTTGGATCAATTCTTACCCCTTCTGCTGACACAATATGCCCCGATAATTTGCCTTCCTTCATAGCAAACAAAGATTTTTTAGGATTGAGAGAGAGACCAAACTTTCTGCACTTCAGGAAGACCTTCTTCAAATGATGACAATGTTCTCTGTTAGACTTTGAGAACACTGTAATGTCATCCAGGTAGATGACTACAAATTTGTCTTTCTCCCCAATAAAGGCAATGTCCATGGTTCGCTGGAAGGTTTCTCCTGCATTCATCAATCCAAAGGGCATTTTAGCGTACATGAATGTGCCCCAAGGAGTAGTGAAGGTTGTATTCTCTCTATCTTCAGGCAGGACAAAGATCTGATTGTAGCCAGAGAATCCATCAATCATAGACATCCTAGACAAACGAGTCACTCTCTGCAAAATGTGCTCCATCTTTGGCAAAGGGTAGTTATCTTTTTTGGAGCTTCTGTTCAAATTCTTGAAATCAACACATAACCTGATTTCCCCATTTTCTTCCTCATAGGCACCAAGTTAGTCACCCAGTTTGAATATCTCAAAGGGATGATGATCTAGGCATCCAACAACTTTTTCACTTCTTTTTCCATAATAGGCAACACCATGGGATTTATCTATCTGAGTTTCTGCTTAAATGGCTTGGTCTCTTCTTTCAAAGGGATCTTATGCTCAATAATGTTTGTGTCATATGTCCTTAAATCTTCATATTTCCATGCAAACACATCAACAAACTCTTTCAAAATCTTGGCATACGCAGGCCTTTGTTCCTTTGATAAACTATTAGACAATTTGACATACTTTCGATCCTCTTCTATCCCTAAATTGCATTCAGTCACATCAACATATTCAGTTGAACCTTTAACCTTTACAACAATATCATTTCTATCAAACAATCTCTCCAAGGGGACAAGTCCTTTTGGAATATGGTTATTGGGTAACTGAACAATGCGATGGTCAATAATTTTATTAAGAAAAATATCAGTATGAGGGTTTTCTTTAGTATCCCGATCTTGATCAATATGCAAATCAGAAAATTCATCCACAGTTTCAAGAAATATTTTTATCTCAAGATCATCCTAAAAAAACCTTCCAATGTTTGACATTGTCAGGAATAGAGGGTCTGTATTTTACTTCCACCTTATACTTGAGATTTGGGGGCAAAGGGACCCTAAAATTACTTGCTAGACAACCAATGAATCTGCCACAATGTTCTCCTCTCTTGGAACAAATGAGATATTAAAATCCAAGAAGCAACTATCAACAAGATCCCAAACTTCATTTATGTAGGTCCTTAACTTGGGGTGTTTAGCCTGATATCGATTTCTGACTTGATGAACAGTCAACTCAACATCTCCAAATACTGATAGCTCCTCAATATTTATGTCCTTAGAAACTCTCAAACCCAAAACAAGAGCCTCATATTCTGCCACATTGTTTGTTGCTTCAAATTCAAGCTTGTAAGACAGAGATATAGTCTCTTGGGCAGGAGAAATGAAGAATATCCCAACACCAACACCTTCCCTAGAAGAGGCTCCGTAAAAAAACATCTTCCAAACAGAGGTATTGGGAGGAGAGTTTTCACAAGAGGCAATAGGTTGCTTTCTGATTTCAATAGGTGTTTGAGGAGCATCAATGAGTTGTAGCATACTGGTTCCTAAATCAATGTCAACTACAAAAATGGGGTGGTTGGTAGGATTTTCTTCATCACGGATAATATAAGCAAGTTGTGCTTCCCGACAAAGCCTTCTATGCCCCCCCCAAGCACAAGAATGGTGGCATATGAAAGATCCATCTGCAAAGTCCCCCCTAGTCTTTTGATCCAAGATCTAAACAAGAGCATTCCAAACTTAGGGGGAACATCAACCACCACAATATCCATGACCAAACTTTTCATTGGAAACTGGAACAAGGAGACAACCATGTCTTTAATAACCCCAAGACACTTCACTTTCTTGGAATCAAATGAGTATAGGTCATGGTAGGTTTTTGTAACCTCCAACCCAAGCTCATCCATGAAAGTCTTAGGCATGAGATTATGAGATGCCCCTGAATCCATCATACAGTTATTCAACACTTTATCATGGATGTTCAATGATGTATAGAAATGAGGGGATGAGTCATCCCTATCCTCTAAGAAAGGCCCCAATAAGACAACTGGTTTTTCATCTTGGAGGTTGACTGAATCTGTGGGATGAGATGACAATTCAGGCTACAACATTTTGGAAAGGTACCTTTTGAAATCCTCATTCTTAACTAGCTCCAAAAAAGGTACAGGGATTTTAATCTTTTGAATCTCATTCTCAAAGCTAAAAGAGGAGGGAGGCTTCATAATCTCCTTAACTTCCGGGTTAGGGCTCTTAACCACTTCCTGGGGGTTTTGTACCTCTCTCTTCTTTGACCTTAGGTTGTATCTATTTGGATTGTCGTTGGTCATTTCCCCTTTGCTTAACTCATTTAGTTGGTTATCCATGAGAGGCTCTTCATATGTAGATTGGGTTAAATGAGGATATGAAGAGGTGTCACCAAGACAATGGATTTAAGGATCAACATCTTCTTCCTCTCCTTCTTCATCAGTAACAAGGTTATTTTGGAGAGGGGCTTGGATTTTTTGATCATCCCTATCCCTATTTCTTTGGTCTCTTTGGATGATCTGAGGGGCATTATTTGGTCTTCTTAAATTTCCCCTATTATCATCATTCTGAGGTTTCTTATAGCTTTGCTTTCCTTCAAATTTCATTTTCTCCATTTCTACAGAAAGTGATTTTACCATCTTTGTCAACTCATCTAGGCAACAGAGGAATCAAATATTGAAGCTTCAACCCTAAATTTTCCCCTGTCTCTATCAGATTTACTCCTAAGTTTGTCAATTGCCAATATATTAGACTCTACTTCAAGGGCTGCATATTGCATATGAGCTAAGGAGGTAGCTCTTATTTCTCTCAGCAGGAGGCAAAACTCAGGGTCAAAAGTGCTGGCATAAGTAATCTTGGTAGAGGTTTATGTAGGATTTATTTCAATGGGAATCTTATTGTACATTTTATTAAATCTTTTTGAGAAGTCTGAAACAGATTCCCCCTCTCCTCTCTTAAGTGACCCAAACTCTGTGATATAGTAAATAAAATCTTTTTTATCCCCCCAATGCCTCAAGAATGAATCATCTAGAGCCTCAATCCTGACAATAGATCTGGGAGTCAAAACCCTAAACCATTTCCTAGCCTCACCATCATGGCTCTGTACAAAAACTCTCATCCACACATCTTCATTTTCAATGTTATGACTATCTGCATAACTATAAAAAGTTGAAAGGTGTTCTTCTGCAGTTATGTCTTCCTCCCCTGTGAGCTTGGGCATGTACTTAAGGTAGTCTCCAGTTGGGAGGACATTCATAGGCTGAGGTAAAAAAAGAGGGGTATATCTAGCAGCCACTATGGCATCCATTCTGTTTCTAGGGGGATTAGAACCTGCCATTGGGACATGAACTGTAGGAGAACGAGGGGGAGATGGAGTTTGGACCAATAGGACTAGAGTTGTATTTCTAGGGGAAAGGGGAAATGACTGAGTATTTGAGGAGAATGATATGGGGTTCAAGGGAAAATAAGTTTCCTCCTCTTTAGATACAATAGCTTTTCCAGGAGGAGTAGGAAAACCCAAAGTGGGAAAATCTTCTAAGCTCTTGGGTCTAAAACATTTTACAATATCACGGGAAACATGATTTTCAAAACTTTCTCCTTCAAAATTCAGACTAGAAGGGGGGAGTTCAATAGGAAAACTTTCAAAATCTAAACTTCTGGAAACTTCAATAGATGGTATAAAAGGATAATTAGATGTAGCTACTGGAGTTTTAAAATAAGAATCATGTAAATTACCAGAATCACCTGGTACAACAATTGAAATCCCTTCTTGAGAGGTCTTTCCTTTCTTGATAATTATTTATGGATCATCTTCAGGTGTTTCCAGAGGCAATTGCGGAGTAGACCTTGTGTGTCTTCCTTTAGGAGCCACAACTGAAACAATGGAGTTTCCAGATGCAAGTTGCAATCTTCAAGGTACTGATTTCTGATGCACCTTCAGAATCAAAATTTCTTTGTCGTTCAATCCCAGGGAAATGTCTTCAATTCGTTCCTCAGCAATGGAGCCAAGAATGTTAGCACTGCGAGTCACCCTCATATTGCAAGAGGATAAGCCCATTACCCATCAAAATGTTTGTGGAGGTAGGTTTATGAGTGGAGGTCAAATGGACAAAACTCAGTACAAGAATGTTTTAACACAGAGACTGGACAAACAATGCATAGGGAAATGAGCTCCTCATTAACTTCAGTCAGTGGTTTAAAGTTAAAAGTGTGAAGGGGGAAGAATTAGTGAGAAAGGTGGACAAGCCTGCCATGAGCATCCGACCTTCAAGAAACTTGGTGAATAAAAACTCAGGCACAAGAGCACTCTTGAACTCAAGTTTCAGACACTGAAATATATCACAACAACGTAATAATCAAACCTCCATCACCATGCAACTACAACAAATCACCTGGATCCTCCATGCACGAGCATTTCAACATAAGAGGGAAAACGATAACAAAGAAATTACTGAAACGGGTCACAACAACATTATAATCAAACCTACATTACAATAGAACTACACCCCTCTCCTGGATCCTCCATGCATGAGTGTTTCAACAAAGAATTAGACAAGATGATGAAAGCAGCTGAATTCTATTAAGGAGAAAGTCTCAGGTCTGATACATAACTAGAGAACAAATCTTCTATCAAACTATTACAAAATAGGGAGCTATGCTCAACCATTCGACGAGCATAACAAAATCTTGAACTGATCTATTTATACTCGGATCAGTTCACAACTGCTAGGAGTGTGATCTGGCCATTCCATTCAAAGCCTTTCATCTGCGCTTCCTTCTGTCAAACTGTGTGTGTTTCCTCTTGTCAGACGCAAGCTCAGGTCAGTATGGGCCTGCAAGAAGAAACCATCTATCGTGGTACCTCAGGCTGACAACTTTGTCTCCTCATCCATAGCTTTCCTGCTTTCTATTTATGGATTGAGTTGAGGTTTCATCTACTGGTCCTTTTTCATTAACTGAATCTCTCTTGGGATTGGAGCGCGGCTGGACGACTAGAGGATGACCACCTGTCGTTGTTGGATAATACATCATATGCGCACGTGATTTCAGGGACGCGGGGAGCAGTTTAGGCCCATGCCACTTTTGGGCCCGAAATGCACCTCTCCTCACCACATAGCCACCCTGCTAACCCGTGGTTAGGATTTCGGCCCGCTCAAGGCCTTTTAACACCCGAGCATGTTGCGGCCCCAAAATGATTTTAGGCCATTGATCTGAACGTGACCTGAGATCTGGGCGCACACTATTTTAGCGCCCCCACCAAAGCTTTATCCGTCTGCCAACTTTGGAATCCTTCCAACTACACTTGGAGATAGTGCTACATCGATCTGCACAGGGGATCTCGACCGCTGCAAACTACGCTTGCCCACTCGCCTGTGTTCATAGCTGTTGCTCATGACTATGGACAACTTTATGTGATAACAAAATGAGTTTTCAAGATTTTATCAATTATTAATGATAACAATATTTTTGAATTCTCCATTCCATTCAAGTATTTTCAACTTTGTATAAACCTTTTTTTATCTTTAGAATGACTATATACAACCTAACTTAACTATCTATGTGATGTGTGTGAAAAAGATGCTATTTCATATATAAAAAAAAAGGATTGAAAGTAATATATATATATATATATTATTTTAAGCAAGATATAGTTTTATATATGAAAACAATATTGAAAGTAAAACTTTACCAATTTAATTTAAGAGATATTTTTTTTGAAGGTGGTAAAATTATGAAATAATTTGTTGACAATATGTAAGGTAGACTTTCAATCTTTTAGATACCTTTAAGTTTTGGATGGTGAACTTGTTTCCTTACTTTTTAAAAGGACAATCTCTTAACTAATTAAAAATTATTTTAAGTTTATTTGAGGACCAAGTTTTAATTTTTACTTTATAATATAGTAATTTAAAAATAATTTTTAATATACATCTATTTAAAATATTTTTATCCCTTTTTCACTCAAATTTGGGAAATGAGTTTCGAAGATATTATCAAATATTAATATAATAACAATATTTTTAAATTTTAAATTTAATTTAAAAACCTAAAATTATAATTAATAAATATTTTTCAATCACTATCATATAAAATCATTTTTAAAACAAAACTTTTAAATAAACTTTATTTTTTATAATTGAAAATCACTATATTGTAAAATCATTTTAAAAACAAAAGTTTTAAATAAATTTTATTTCTTATAACTTAAAATTAGTCACTCAACAAAAAATTTAGATAGATATATTTTTTTTTTCACGCACAAAAAAAAGGTTCTAATATTATTCTATTAGAATCAAGAATCAAGTGAGCCTTTCGATTACATATAGATAAGAAATTCATGATCTCTTGTAGTCACTGCAAAAGTCTTGATAATTTAACATATACTTTAAACTATTCAAAAAAGTTTCTATTGTCTTCTGTCTAGTAGTTATCTGCTAATACATAATATCAAGTACTTGACTTGTCGAAATAAAAAACTTTTCATCTGATGTTGATGTACATTGATATCTAGCTTAAAATAGTAGATAGCTATCTGCATTTACTACATTCCCTTTTATGGATTCCTAAAAAAAAACCACCCCATAGGACAATCCAACGCCTTCTTGGACAATGTATTTGCTACAATGTTGATTTTTCTGTGTACATGCATAAATTTGATTTCATCAAACTTCTCTTTTAGACTCCTGATTTGTTCTTTCTAGGTGTTTAAATATAACAAGTTCAGATTTGATTTATCAGTAGTCTTGTCAATGTCCACCTTGGAATCTCCAACTACCATCATCTTGCTTATGAATAATCTAGAAGAAAAGTGTAAGAGGCCCCATAGCCCCAAAATTTCTTCTTTCATATTGTTTCCTTTACCACCTGCAAAGTGTGCCATGTAAAAGTGTTCTGAATTAATTTTAAAAAAGATACCAATGCCACAAAGATCATCAACATCTGCACCATCAAAGAATCCTATTGGATTTTCATCAAAGAAGACTGGATTGAGTATGTAATCAATTTTGTCATCTTCACTTGTCCCATTGTGATCATTAATTGAAAGCAAGATTTTTGTGACTATTCTAGAATCCTGCTTGTGCCAATTCTCAAATAATATTTTATTCCTATACTTCCAGATGCCCCAAATTACCAGAAAGGGAATATGTCTCATCTTTGGGTATTGAGTAAACCATTGAAACACATTATCTTCTAAAGAGGAAAACTCCAAGCTTCTGGTATTTTCAGAAAGCTTAAGATTTCTTTCCAAATGGAATGCGTAGTTTCATAATGCATAAAGAGATGACTTGTGTCTTCATCATTGAGACAGAGAGACTGCATACTGAAGGTCCAATGCCACTCGTTTTCCTATAATTTTCACTAGTAAGAATACAGTCCTTCAAGCATAACCACATGACACAAACAATCTGCAGATCTAACCATTCCTCACGATTTCAAGCAAAATCAAACTAAAAAAATCCCAAAAACAACAACAAAAAAAAAAACATTTAGACTACTCTATTACATATTAAAATAGAGTTTAAACTACTCTATTATATATTAAAATAGAAATATTAAATATTTCAAGCAAAATCAAACTAAAAAAATCCCAAAAACAACAAAAAAATAAATAAATAAAACATTTAGACTACTCTATTACATATTAAAATAGAGTTTAGACTACTCTATTATATATTAAAATAGAAATATTAAATAAAGTAAATATCAAAATTATAATTTTAATAATTTACTTCTAAACTTTCTTAAAAAAACTTTAACACACTCAACCAATCAAAATGCAAACTAATTTCTATCACCATGATATTTTTTTTCAATGTATTTTATTTGATTTATTAAATTTCATAATTTATTTTAATACATTAACATCATCATGATGTGTATGTTAATTTGTTTTTCAATATATTTTATTCGATTTTTAATAAAATTTGCTATAATTAACAATATTTTAGATTATAATATAAATGGTTCTTGCTTAGATATATTTAATTTTGATTTTTTTATTTAAAATTTTATATATTATTTAAAAAAATATTTTAAAAATTTAAAATTAAAATTAATTTATATTAACATACATTTTTAAATTTTAATTAATTAATAAAATTATAATAAATATAATTGTAACTCAATATTTTTTTATTATTAAATCATGATAAATAAAATAAAAACTCAACTTTATTTTTTAAAGTTATTAGTATATAAAATAAGTAATCAATGAATATAAATTGTAAGAGCTATTTAATAGTTTCACTTATTACTATTCTCATATCGAACAAATTTTTATTCTCATAAACATCTATCATCCATTCAATTTATTTTTATTTTTATTATCATCAATTATTTATTTAATTTAAAAAAATAATTCTATTTTGTTGGAATATTTTTTTTGACTTTAACTTTAATAATTAAATTAACTTTTTGAAAAACTAACTTATTGAAGTTGTATTATAATTTATATTAATGCAATCATTCTATTCAAATATCTTCAACTTTGTATAAACTCTTTTTTATCTTAAGAATGACTAAATCCAATTTAACTTAACTATCTATGTGATGTATGTGAAACAAATACTATTTGATATATTAAAAAGAAATAATTGAAATTAATATATATATGTATAGTATATGTTAAAAAAAATATAATTTTTATATGAAAAACTTGGTATAAATCCTTTTTTAATGTTGAGAATGACTAAATCCAACTTAACTTAATTATTTATGTGAAACAAATGCTATTTTGTATATTAAAAAGAAATGATTGAAATTAATATACATGTAGTGTATGTTAAGAAAGATATAATTTTTATATGAAAAAAATGATTGAAAGTATAACTTTGATCATTTAATTTAAAAGATTTTTTAAGGTGGTAAAATTGTGAAATAATTTGTTGAAAGTATGTAGGGTAGACTTTTATTTTTTTAAAGATGTTTTTAAGTTTTGAATCGTTACTTTGAACATTTAATTTAAAAGATTTTTTAAAGTGGTAAAATTATGAAATAATTTGTTAAAGTATGTATGGTAGATTTTTACTCTTTTTTTAAGATGTTTTTAAGTTTTGAATCGTTAATCTGTTATCTTATGTTCGAAAAAAACAATCTTTTAATTAATTAAAAATAATTTTAAATTTATTTTATAATCAAATTTTAATTTTATTTTATAATACATTTTTGATATACATTATTCAAAATATATATTTCTAGTTTTTTTTTATAAGTTTTTAAGATTTTATCTATTATTAATATAATAACAATATTTTTAAATTCTCCATTCCATTTAAGTATTTTCAACTTTGTATAAACTTTTTTTTTATCTTTAGAATGACTTTAAACAACCTAACTTAACTATCTATGTGTGTGAAAAAGATGCTATTTTGTATACTAACAAGAAAGGATTGAAAGTATTTTAAGAAAGATATAGTTTTATATATGAAAAAAATATTGAAAGTACAATTTTGCTAATTTAATTTAATAGAAAATTTTTTGAAGGTTTTAAAATTATGAAATAATTTGTTGGCAATATGTAAGGTAGATTTTACTTTTATCAGATGTCTTTAAATTTTAAAAAGATATACATCTATTCAAAATATATATTTTTAACCATTTTCATTTTCACTAAAATTTAGTGAAATGAGTTTTAAAGATATTATCAAATATTAATATAATAACAATATTTTTAAAATTTTAATTTAATTTAAAAACCTAAAATTCTCAAATTCTCATTAATAAATATGTTTCAATCACTATCATATCATATAAAATCAAAAGCAAAACTTTTAAATAAATTTTAAAACTTATAATTGAAAATCACTATATTGTAAAATCATATAAAATAATTTAAAAAACAAAAGTTTTAAATAAACTTATTTTTTATAATTGAAAATTAGTCATTCAATCAACAATCTAGATAGGTATATATTAAAACACATAAATTTATAATTGAAAATTAATCACTCAACAAACAATTTAGATAGACATATATAGGGATGAAAGAGTGTGTCACCTTAGTGACACTAAGAAAGTTGAAGATGAAAAACACTTTCTCTTAGATATGATATGTGACTATGAAGAATTATAAAAAACTATCAAATAAAAGTAAGAATTAACAATAAGCACCATGATATGATATGTGATATGATATAATATGATATGATAAGAGGTTTCTAATTTAGGTGATATAATATGTGACTATGAAAGACTATCAAATAGGAATAAGAGTTAACAATAAACACTATATATTGAATCAATCATTGTTTCTCTACTTTTCATATGTATCTAATAGACAAGATTACCATAATGCTTAATATTAATCATCAAATAAAACTTATAAAATTAAATTTAAAAATTTGAAAAATACTAATTAAATTAAATTAAATTAAAGTAGAAATATTGAATGAAATAAATATCAAAATCAAAGTTTTAATAATTTACTTCCAAACTTTCTTAAAAAAAACTTTAACACACTCAACCAATCAAAATGCAAAGTAATTTCTATCACCATGATCATCATCTTTTTTCATTTATTTGATTTATTTATTCAATTTTATAATTTATTTTAATTCATTAACATCGTCATGATGATGTGTATGTTAATTTGTTTTTCAATATATTTTATTTGATTTTTAATATATATATTTTTTATAAATTATTAATATTAATATATTTAGATAAATTAAGAATATTTTAGATTTTAATATGATATATTTAATTTTAATTTTTTTATTTGAAAATTTATATATTATTTAAAAAATATTTTAAAATTTTAAAATTAAAATAAATTTATATTAATATACTCTTTTCTTTTTAATTATAATTGATTAATAAAATTATAATAAATATATTTGTAACTTAATTTTTTTTTATTAAATAAAGATAAATAAAATAATAACTCAACTTTATAGTTATTAGTATATAAAATAAATGATCAATTGATATAAATTGTAAAAATTATTTAATATTTTTACTTATTATTATTCTCAACTTTATAGTTATTAATATATAAAATAAATAATGATTGATATAAATTGTAAAAAATATTTAATATTTTCATTTATTATTATTCTCATATTAAACAAATTTTGATTTTCATAAACATCTATTTTGTTGGAATATTATTCTTTGACTTTAACTTTAATAATTAAATTAACTTTTTAAAGAACTAACCTATTAAAGTTAAAGTTGTATTATAATTTATATTAATACAATCATTTCATTAAAATATCTTCAACTTTGTATAAACCTTTTTTTTTTTATCTTGAGAATGACTACATCCAACTTAACTTAACTATCTATGTGATGTATGTGAAACAAATGCAATTTTATATATTAAAAAAGGATTGAAATTAATATATTTTGAATATTAAAAATAAATCATTAAAATTAATACTATGTCAAGAAAGATATAATTTTTATATGAAAAATTATAACTTTGACAATTTAATATGTAGTGTATGTTAAGAAAGATATAATTTTTATATGAAAAAGTATAACTTTGAAAGTTTAATTTAAGAGAATTTTTTTAAGGTGGCAAAATTATGAAATAATTTGTTGAAGTATGTATGTATGGTAACTTTCACTTTTTTTTTTTATAAGTTTTTAATTTTGAATGGTTAATTGTTTCCTTATGTTTTAAAAAGACAACTTCTCAACTAATTAAAAATAATTTTAAATTTATTTTATGAGCAAATTTTAATTTTATTTTATAATATATCAATTTAAAAATATTTTTTGATATATATTATTTAAAATATATATATTTAGTTTTTTTTCACTAAAATTTGGTGAAATGTGTTAGTATTGAGAGTCACCCTCAAATTGCAAGAGGATAAGCCCAGTACCCATCAAAATGTTTGTGGGGGTAGGTTTATGAGTGGAGGTCAAATGGACAAAACTTAGTACAATAATGTTTTAACACATAAACTAGACAAACAATGCATAGGGAAATGAGGTCCTCATTAACTTCAATCAATGGTTTAAGGTTAAAAGTGAGAAGGGGGAAGACTTAGTGAGAAAGGTGGACAAGCCTACCATGAGCATCCGACCTTCAAGCAACTTGATGAAGAAAAACTCAAGCACAAGAGCACTCTTGAACTCAAGTTTCAGACACTGAAATATATCACAGCAACATAATAATCAAACCTCCATCACCATGCAACTACAACAACTCCCCTAGATCATCCATGCACGAGCATTTCAACATAAGAGGGAAAAAGGAAACAAAGAAATTATTGAAACATGTCACAACAACATTATAATCAAACCTACATTACAATACAACTACACCCCTCGTCTGGATCTTCCATGCACGAGTGTTCCAACAAAGATTTAGACAAGATGATGAAAGGAGCTGACTTCTATTAATGAGAAAGTCTCAGGTCTCATACATAACCAGAGAACAACTTTGCTATCAAACTATTACAAAATAGGGAGCTCTGCTCAACCATTCGACGACCATAACAAAATCTTGAAGTGATCTATTTATACTCGGATCAGTTCACCACTGCTAGGAGTGTGATCTAGCCATTCCATTCAAAACCTTTAGTCTGCACCTCCTTCTATCAGACTGTGCGTGTTTCCTCCTGTCAAACGCAAGCTCAGGTCAGTATGGTCCTGCAAGAAGAAACCCTCCATCATGGTACCTCGGGCTGACAACTCTGTCTCCTCGGCCATAGCTTTCCTTCTTTCTATTTATGGACTGAGCTGAGGTTTCAACTACTGGTCCTTTTTCATTAACTGAATCTCTCTCGGGATTGGAGCGCAGCTGGACGACTAGCGGGCGACCACCTGTTGCTGCTGGATAAGACATCATATGCGCATGTGATTTCGGGGACACGAGGAGCGGTTTAGGCCCACACTGCTTTTGGGCCCGAAATGCACCGCTCCTCGCCACGTAGCCACCCTACTAAATCGTGGTTAGGATTTCGGCCCGCTTAAGGCCTTTTAACGCCCGAGCATGTTGCGGCCTCGAAATGATTTGAGGTCATTGATCTAAATGGGACCTGAGATTTGGTATGGACAACTTTCCCACTCGCCTGCATTCATAGCTGTTTCTCGTGACTATGGACAACTTTATGTGATAACATTTGGCTCCACATGGGGATGGCATGCTCCCTACGAGCTGCCAAGAACACACAGTTCTAGTGCCTTAGCCTTTGGGTCATGGAGTCTCTTATTCAAACATTAATAAAGGAAGTGGTAATTACAATGGTGGAAATCCAATCATGGCTTAAGAAAAATATTTTTTAGAAAGTGCCCATTGATAGGGCCACCAAAAAATTTAGAATCCTCCAAGCTCTGCAACTTATAGGTGTTATTTGAAAATACTTTAGAAATTTTGAAAGGACCAATCCATAAGACTTCGAATTTACCATATTTTCCTTTTCCTTGCCTAGGGGCATCCCACTTGAGCACCATATCCCCCAACTGAAAATCTTCCTTGCTTGCCCTCTTGTCAAAGGCTCATTTTATTTTCTGTTGGTGATCCCGAGCTTTATCAAGTAGTTGCTCCCTAGCCTGATGTACTTCTACCAGCTGTTTTATCCTCCTGACCATATCATCAGGTTCTCCTTGGTAGTCCTGGAGGAATTTTGTCGTAGGAAAGGCAAGTTGAGTAGGAAAAATAGCCTCAACCCCATATACAAGCTGAAAAGGGGAAACACCCAGTGACCTCTTTGTTGTAACTTTGTCGGCCCATAATGCAAATTTCAGCTTTGAGTCCCATGCCTTTTTATTGTCTTCTAACAACTTCTTGATGATATTTATGAGGTTTTTGTTAGAGGACTCTGCTAAACCATTTCCCTGAGGGTAGTAAGGAGTAGAATATGGATTAATGTAATCCCATACAACTCACAGAACTTGATCAATGGTTCATCCTTGAAGGAGGCCTCATTGTCTGTAACAATCTTGCTTGGACAACCAAATATGGACATGATATCTTCAAGGAAGATGATGATTACCTTGTGGGAGACACTCCTTGTAGGGATGGATTCTATCCATTTGGTGAAATAATCAGTGGCAGTCAAAATCCACCTGTGCTGACCACTTGAGGATGGGTAGATTTCTCCAATGAAGTCAAGACCCCAATTCTGAAAAGATCCAGAAAGCACCACAGGTTTCAAAGGCAAAGATTTTAGCTGCAGCTTTCCAGAAAACCTTTGGCATTTGTCACAGGCTCTAATCTTTGTACAAACATCAGAAAAAAGGCTAGGCCATAAATACTCGGCTCTGAGGATCTTATAAGTTGTGGTCCTCCAGAAATGATGTCCCCCACATAAGCTATCATGAAAATCAGTTATGGTCCTTTGGGCCTCTTGTGGGTCTAGACATCTCAACAGAATTCCTAGAGGATCCTTCCAACACAAAACCTGATCAATGAGACAATAATTGATTTCTTTGAGTTTCAAATATCTCACCTTGTTCTTGTCCAAGCCATCAGGAGGTTGCAACTTCTGCAAAAAAATATATGATGTCTTTATACCAAGTGCATTCTGCCAAGTTGAAGTTAACATGAGAGTCTTTATCAACAATCTTAGCTTGCTGATTTTCTGAGTTTATGTTCATGAAATTAACCCCTAAAGCTTTGCAGTTTGATTCAGCCAACAACCTGGCCAAACCTTGGCCTTTTACCAATTTAGTGGATTTTATTTCTAGGTCGAATTCCAGAATTTTAGCAATCCATTTGCTTCTCTTCCCATCTACGTAGGCTGGATCAATATCTCTTTTACTGAGGCTGAGGGAACATATGCAACAATTTTTGAATGCATAACATATATCTTGAAAGCCTTGGGAGATTTGACCAAAGAATATGCTTGCTTCTCCATGATATCGTATCTCATTTATGCATCCCTCAATGCTCTGCTGAAAAAGAAAATATGCTGTTGTAATCCCTCTGTACTTTTCTGTAGCAAAATAACAACCAATGTATCATATGAGGCAAAATAAAATATCAGAAATTCCTTAGAATAGTCATGGATGATGAGCATAGGTGCTTCAGTCAAAGCCCTTTTGATTTGGCCAAAATAATTTATGGAATCAGTAGTCCACTTCACCTCGCTTTTGTTTCTAAGAATGGTTGTAATGTGCTTAACCAACTCAACAAAATTAGAGATGAACCTTCTTAGAAAATTGATTTTACCCAAGAAAGACTGAACCTCCTTCTTGGATCTGGGAAAAGATAAGGATTGGATGGCCTCTACTCTGTTTGGATCAATTCTTACCCCTTATGCTGACACAATATGCCCCAATAATTTTCCTTCCTTCATAGAAAACACATATTTTTTAGGATTGAGAGAGAGACCAAAATTTCTGCACTTCCGGAAGACCTTCTTCAAATGATGACAATGCTCTATGTCCGACTTTGAGAACACTGTAATGTCATCCAGGTAGATTACTACAAATTTGTCTTTCTCCCCAATAAAGGCAATGTCCATGGCTCACTGGAAGGTTTCTTCTGCATTCATCAATCCAAAGGGAATTTTAGCATACATGAACGTGTCCCAAGGAGTAGTGAAGGTTGTTTTCTCTCTATCTTTAGGAAGAACAAAGATCTGATTGTAGCCAGAGAATCCATCAACCATAGATATCTTAGACGAACCAATCACTCTCTGCAAAATGTGCTCCATCTTTGGCAAAGGGTAATTATCTTTTTTGGAGCTTCTGTTCAAATTCCCGAAATCAACACATAACTTGACTTCCCCATTTTTCTTTCTCACATGCACCAAGTTAACCACCCATTCTGAATATCTCAAAGGGATGATGATCTGGGCATCCAACAACTTTTTCACTTCTTTTTCCATAATAGGCAACATCATGGGATTTATCTGTCTGAGTTTCTGCCTAAATGGATTGGTCTCTTCTTTCAAAGGGATCTTATGCTCAATAATGTTTGTGTCACATGTCATTAAATATTCATATTTCCATGCAAACACATCGACAAACTATTTCAAAATATTGGCATACTTAGCCTTTTGTTCCTTTGATAAACTGTCAGACAATTTGACATACTTTGGATCCTCTTCTATCCCTAAATTGCATTCAGTCACATTAACATCTTCCATTGAACCTTTAATCTTTACAACAACATCATTTCTATCAAACAATCTCTCCAGGGGGACAAGTCCTTTTGGAATATGGTTACTGGGTAACTGAACAATACGTTTGTCAACAATTTTATTCAGAAAAATATCAGTATGAGGGTTTTCTTCAATATCCCGATCTTGATCAAATTTATGCAAATCAGAAAATTCATCCACAGTTTCGAGAAATCTTTTTATCTCAAGATCATCCTCAAAAACCTTCCAATGTTTGACATTGTTAGGAATAGAGGGTTTGTATTTTACTTCCACCTCATACTTGAGATTTGGGGGCAAAGGGACCCTGAAATTACTTGTTGAGACATCTAATGAATCTACCACATTGTTCTACTCTCTTGGAACAAATGAGATATTTAAATCCAAGAATCAACTATCAACAAGATCCCAGACTTCATTTCTATAGGTCCTTAACCTGGGGTGTTTAGCTTGATACTGATTTCTAACTTGATGAACAATCAACTCAGCATCTCCAAATATTGATAGCTCCTCAATCTTCATGTTCTTAGCAGCTCTCAAATCCAAAAAAAGAGCCTCATATTCTGCCACATTGTTTTTTGCTTCAAATTCAAGCTTGTAAGATAGAGATATAGTCTCTTGGGCAGGAGAAATGAAGAATATCCCAACACCAACACCTTCCCTAGAAGAGGCTCCATCAAAAAAAATCTTCCAAACAGAGGTATTGGGAAGAGGGTTTTCACAAGAGGCAATAGGATTCTTTCTGATTTCAATAGGCGTTTGAGGAGCATCAATGAGCTGTAGCATACTGGTTCCTAAATTAGTGTCAACTGCAAAAATGGGGTGGTTGGTAGGATTTGCTTCATCACAGATAATACAAGCAAGTTGTGCTTCCTTATAAAGCCTTCTATGTCCCCCCCCAAACACAAGAATGGTGACATATGAAAGATCCATATGCAAAGTCCCCCCTAGTCTTTATATCCAAGATCTATACAAGAGAATTCCAAAATTAGGGGGAACATTAGCCACCACAATATCCATGACCACACTTTTCATTGGAAACTGGAACAAGGAGACAACCAGGTCTTTAATAACCCCAAGACACTTCACTTTCCTGGAATCAAATGAGTATAGGTCATGGTAGGTTTTTGTAACCTCCAACCCAAGCTCATCCATGACAGTCTTATGCATGAGATTATGAGATGCCCTTGAATCCATCAAACAGTTGTGCAACACTTTATCATGGATGTTCAATGATGTATATAAATGAGGGGATGAGTCATCCCTATCCTCTACCAAAGGCCCCAATATGACAGCTGTTTTTTCATATTGGAGGTTGACTGAGTTTGTGGGATGAGATGATGCTTCAGGCTGCAACATTTTGGAAAGGTACCTTTTGAAATCCTCATTCTTAACTAGCTCCAAAAAATGTATAGGGATTTTAATATTTTGAATATCATTCTCAAAGTTATAAGAGGAGGGGGGCTTCAGAATATCCTTAACTTCTGGGGTAGGGCTCTTAACCACTTCCTGGGGGTTTTGTGCCTCTTTCTTCTTTGACCTTAGGTTGTATCTATTTGGATTTCCATTGGTCCTTTCCCCTTTGCTCAACTCATTTAGTTGGTTATCCATGAGAGACTTTTCATATGCATATTGGGTTAAATGAGGAGGTGAAGAGGTGTCGCCGATGTTACACATCAACATTGCTCGCTTTGATAAGTGTCGCATGTTCCTCACAACTGTCGCAAGTGTCGCATGTTATTTACAAGTGTCGTAAATGTCAAACAAAGCATATTTCCATGATGACGACACCAAGGAGACACTTAGAATATCTCAAACACTTGATTTGGAGGAAGGAGAATGATTAACTGAAGTCAGGTATCTCTTCCCACCTGAAAGGAGCCCTTAAACTAGAGTTTTAGAAGGGAGCGCTCCCCTACATCAGCCTTAGGAGCGTTGGCGCTCCCCTATAAGGTGTTAGGGAGCGTTATAGCACCAAATCACCCCTCTGAAGGAGCGCTACACATCTTTGAAGCATTGGCACTCCCCTTGAGCCTATTAGGGAGCGTTATAGTGCCCTAATGCCCCTTTTGAGGGAGCGTTGTCTAATCTGGGCAGTAGTTGATCTGTTGAGGATAATAAGGGAAGGATCTTTCAAGTTTGGAAGGCAGTTGTATTCAAATTCCTGGTTCAATCATGATCTTAGGAGAAGATCCCTGATCTAAGGAGGGAATTCCTCAACCTACCCTAAAGATAACTCAAGAAGTTAAGCCTCTCTAAACCTATATAAACAGGCTCTATGATGGTGGAAAGGAGGGAAGAATTGCAAGCAAGAAACCTATGATCTCATAGGAAACACATGGTGAACTAGAGGAGAGTAATCAATGAAGCTTCTATCATCCAGGTCGTGGATCTTTTGAGCAAGGGTTAGACAAAGGGGACTTGACGAAGCTGTCGCATTCGCATCTACGATTGTAAGTTACTGCTGTCATTGTTCTCATTAATATGACACGCTTGGCTTGTTTCTTTCTATTTTGTGTCTGATCTTACATGAACTTATCTCTGATAGATAGATCTGTTTTCAAGCTAATATCAATAGAGTAGGAAGTGGTCATACTATTGTTTGTCTACAAGGCTCATCGAGGAGCGAAAGATTGGAGCTCAACTCGGAGCGTGCAGGGACAAACGTCGGTAAAGAGGTACTTTTGTTCTCCTTCCTCCTCGTGCATTAGTTTGTATAGATCCGAAAGGAAGTCAGTGTCCACGTTAAACATCTTTTGTCTTAAGAGTTAAGAGTCTAGCTCTCAAGATGAGATCTACATGTCCGCAGGGAGATTTTCCTTCAACAGAAACTGGCGACTCCACTGGGGAGCCTCTTGATTTCTCCTCATAGACCTTGTCTTACCCCTTGATTGTTTTCGGACTTGGTTCACCCCCTTTTTGATTGATTTCATGAGCTGATTGACTCCCTACCCCATCACACTCAGCTTGCTTGACAAGACTAGACTGCAATTTTTTATTTTTTTGACATTTTTAGGAGCTTTTTGAACCTGGTGCCCCTGTGGCTATGTTAACAGAGCACCAACGCTCCCTGACTACCTTACACAGAGCACTATAATGCTTGGTGCCCTTTACACTAGAGCGCCAACCCTCTTTTGGCCAAAACGTTTCTAGAATTGCTCTTTTCAAGGTCTAATATTTATGCCTCACTTGCTGAGCCTCCCTGTGAGTCAATGCTTCTTCCCTTTCAACTTTGACATCCTTCCTTCTGAGGAACAAATACCTTGCTGCTTTGATTTTGTAGCCTTCTTCATTATTGTTGAGATTTTCTGCTGTTTGGAGTTTGAAACCAATGCACTGTCTTTCTCTTCTTTTTGACTGAGCGAGAAACTCCGGTGAAGGACATCAGAAGCCTACAATTTTCTCCTTTTGGTTTTAGTTAAGGTCATTGTTCTTCGACATTTCTTTTGGTGTGAAGTTCTTGATTTTTCTTTGTTTTTTCTTTTCTTCTGCTTCTTTTTTTTTATCACGACGAGAGGGTGTATTGTTTGTACGAAACCTGCTTCTGTTTGTCTGAGTTTCTTTGATCCAAAAAGAGAATTGGCAAGAAACGTGTTGTTTCGAATTAATCATTATTCACATACAAACAATAAAGAGACATCTTCATGATTGATTTTGCATATTAGAAGGTATTTTCAAAAAGTTTAGCACCACATCGGATTTGATTGAAGAAAATTCGTTTGAGGACATTCCTTATTAGTGCTTGTTAGTGAAAAGAACTCTCTCTCTCTCCCTTAGATAGATGTTCATCGAAAAGAAATGACTCATTATCATCTTTGATGCATTTTTGGGGACTGAGTCATCATTCCATCCGTTTCACTTCCATGCACCCCTTTTGAGTAAAGAACAACCATAAAATGAATGCTAATTAAAAACTATCTAAAACATTTTCTTTTCTAGGATCCTCCACCAACAGTAGACTAGGATTAGTACTTTGGATTAGGCTGTGAGCATAACTCTCCAAAGTTTCCAAAACAAACATTAGCATCCTGAGCTAGGGAGAGTCAAATCCAATTGTCGTATAAGTCTGCCTGGGATCCCCCTCTCACACAGGGGTTACACACGAGGTCGCATTCGGGAGAGCTATGGAGATTATCCCTCCGTGGTTTGACTAATTGTAGTGGTTAGATCATATTATGGGGATCGCTTAAAGGTATACCCACAATGTTGAGTGGAAGCCTTTCAAGTTGATTTCGGGCTAGATACCTTGCTCGTACGTTCGGACCAGATTGTCGACTGTACCCACCCAGGGGCTGACTGCGAATTGGTAACCTTAGTGGCCATAATATTTAGGGTCTTACACAAGGTGACAGTGAAGGGAAGTCTCATTGTATTGGAGCAGACGTTGGTCAAACTCACTCGGGCTCCTTGGAGGGTAAATCCACAATTACTGTGTGGAAGCTTACACTAGGGTGAAAGTTCGTTAAGCAAGTCGCCATTGTAACTGTTCCACCATAACCCCACCCCTTCTTGACTTGATCACGCGATGTTGGATTTCATCACCAACTAGTACAGTCATCGAGAGAAGGTCATGTTTGCTTGGTTTTGATTCTTTGATTCTATTAGCGTATGTTGTTTCTTTTCGGTAGTTGGCCATAGATCTTTTCCGCCAACTCTTTTTCACCAACATCGACCCTCCACGCCATTCACGGAGGCTACAGGGACTTCCTCCAGAAAATATGGAAGGGAACACCCCTTTACCCCCTCATTCTATGGAGGAATCTCCTCAACAGAGCGAGGTTCAAGAAACTACAACTTCCCAAGAAGAAGTTCCCACTCCTTTAGAGAATTTTTGAATTGTTTCAGAGTCTCCGGAAGATTTTCGCATTCTGGAGGGACATGAGTGACATGTTCTCCAACTAAATTCAGTCGGTGAATTTGTTGTCGTCAATCCTTCTGACATTCCAACTGGGTCTCATTCAAACCCTTTAGTCGATGACCCCTTTTGGTCCGTAGACATTGTTTGAAGTCCACTGCGCATGGTGCAGGATCTTTATGGAACAGGAGTAGGTGCCGACGTGCCTATCACCTACACCGTACCTTTAAACCATTTTACCGGTACTACCATATTTACGGCCACACCGTCCATTGGTCCGAACACATCGTCCGTTGGCCCAAGGTCTACTTTTCCTCTCCAGACGGCCCATTCTACAATGGTACCTCACATTCTGACTATTCCCGCTGGTAATGAGGTGGTTAGCCAAGCTGCAATTGACACACCAGTAACACCAAGACCTTCATCATCACTCCCTTTTGGGTACAGAGCACTGAATTTTTACATTGCCACTACTACCCAAGTTATGTCGGGAAGTTCCATACCTATCCAACAACCCGAAGGGACCGGTCTTGGTGGTCTTAATCCGTTCAGCGGTACCAGTCAGTCATTTACGTTTCGTTCTCAAATTCTGGGAACTCTACCTCAAGCTGGGGGGCATCCTTCCACCGAAGGACAACTTACATTTGGAGGGAACCCTCATGCTGGGGGGCAACCTCAATCCGTAGCCTACCATCAACCATATGGACAAAATGTGTCTGCCACGCCTAATCTGTGGAATATCCCTTTTTCAGGAAACCCACAGTTCTCGGGGGGACACAATTCTCAAGCTCCACAACAACCTCTTTATGGACAAACGCCGAATCCGGCTTACAATCCTCAAAACCCATCCGGTTATCCCCTGCTCACACATGTTTCTCAAAACACCTCAAATCCTGTGTACCCTGGTCAACACCAACCTTATACAAGAGGGCTCACTAGTTACAATTATCCGCATAACCCAGTGTATGGCCCTACTGTTGTCCCTATGCCACACCAGTATTACCCACAGGTTAACCGAAAACTACCTTTCCTCGCAACTCTGGACCTTCCAGACTTGTCTTGATTAACGAATGATCCCATTTTTCATTCTCCGGTTTGGCCAGCTATTCCAGCTAAACTTCCTTCAGATATTCCAAAATTCGACGGAAAGTCTGGAGAAGACCCAAACAACCACGTGATGACTTTCCATTTGTGGTGTTCATGCAACTCCCTCATGGACAATTCTATACGTTTGTGTCTTTTCCAACGAACGCTTACGGGTTCTGCAACAAAATGGTATATTTAACTACCACATGCCTCTTTTCACGATTTCAACTCCCTTGCCATGTCCTTCCTCACACACTTCCAACTACCCATTCGATACGAGATGGGTACTGAACTATTGACCTCCCTTCATCAGACAACCTCCGTACATATCTTTGATCATATTCATGAATGGAGATGACAAAGAAGGCTAATCAAAGCGGTCATTCCTGACCAATTATTAGCGAAATGGTTCACTAAATCACTGTTACCCCAAATCGCTTGTGATGTTGCCATGGGTGGTGTAGTCACTGAGGAAGAAGCTATTGCTCGGGCTCAGTACTTAGATTTGGTTTATTCACAATCTGGTACTCTGTACGAATTGATACCGAATGCTACCCATGCCACTAATGATCCATCCAAA
>ML797213.1:83331-100899 GCA_009831015.1 Picea engelmannii | reverse complement strand
ACTATCAGGATCTCAATAAAGCTTGTCCAAATGACAACTACCCTATGCCCTTCATTGATCAAATCATTGATAATTGCGCTGGGAGCGTAATCTTCTCTTTCATGGATGGCTTCTTCGGGTATAACTAGATTGAAATTTTACCTACTGATCAACATAAGACAACCTTTATCTGCCCATGGGGAACTTTCTCTTATCAAAAGCTACCTTTTGGTCTAAAAAATGTTGGTGCTACTTTCCAGCAGGCCATGTCGTATGCTTTCCACGATATCAAGCATATCGCAGAACCTTACCTCGATGACTTACCTGCCCACTCATCCAATCGATCTGATCACGTTGATCACTTATGGGATATTTTTCTTTGATGTCGGTTCTACCGTATCCGCTTGAACCCACATAAGTGCATCTTTGATGTCGAATCCGGTCGACTCCTCGGGTTTATTGTCTCTAAATACGGGATTAGGGTGGACCCCTTAAAGATTAAGGCTATTTTGGCCTTACCCCCACCTACCAATTTAACCCAACTCCAAAGTTTGCAAGGAAAAGCAAACTTCCTTCGCCGTTTCATTTGTAACTACGCTGAGATAACTAAAGGATTCATGCGGTTGCTATAGAAAAACACCCCTTTCATCTGGGATGACATCGCTCAACGGTCATTTGATGCTCTCAAGCATGCCTTGACCCACGCACCTTTGTTTCACCCTCCGGAGTATACAAAGGACTACATCCTTTACTTAGCTGCCTCCACTTCCACTATTTCAATGGTGTTAGTTCAGGAGGACCTCAACGGTGAGGAACATGTGATCTATTACCTAAGCAAGAGTCTATCTGGACCCAAACTTCGATATTCACATGTAGAGAAACTGGCTCTAGCAACCGTCATCGCTTTCCAGAGATTCTGCCATTACATCTTACTACGCACCACCACAGTGATTGCAGACTCAAACCCCATGTACCACGTCTTGACACGTCAAGTGCTTGGGCGAAAATACTCTAAATGGATCGTCATCCTTCAGGAAATCGATCTTGAATTTACAAAGTCCAAAGCCAAAAAGTCCCTGGTGTTTGCAAAGCTTATTTGCGATCTCCCTCGTGCTGATGAAGACATCGAACCTAGAGATTCTCTCCCCGATGAAACTCTTTTCCTCGTCAGCACCTCTGATCCTTGGTATAGAGACATCCTCCTTTACCTCCAAACCCAACGTTTTCAGCCTAACACTTCCCATGAAGAGCGTCGACGTATTCGCCACCATTCTCGTCGTTACCTTATCGTTGGCGACACCCTGTATCGCCGTGGTATTGATACTATCCTTCGACGATGTTTAATTCATGTAGAGGTTGAACGTGTTCTGAATGATTGTCACCTTGGCGCCTGTGACGATCACCTTTTCGGGATGGCCACAGCCCAAAACATTCTACGTGCCGACTATTTTTGGCCCTCGATTTTCAAAGATTGTATTGAGGTAGTCAAAAAGTGCCCACCCTGCCAAGTTTTTAACAACAAGGCACGCACCCACCCTACTACGCTGCACCCCATTATCGCCATCGGCCCCTTCGCCAAGTGGGGTATCGATTTCATGCAATGTAAGCCTACCTCAGTCGGGGGGCACAGTTATATAATCGTCGCCGTCGACTACTTTACCAAATGGGCTGAGGCTATGCCTACATTTCTGAACGATGGTCGTACCGCAACTCTGTTTCTTTTTAACCACATCATAACTCGTTTTGGTGTACCACATGCCATTGTCACTGATCATGGTGCGCACTTTAAGAACCAGATGATGAGTGAATTACATGTCAAATTGGGTTTTCGCCATGAAAACTCATCCCCATACTATCCTCAGGCCAATGGACAAGTTGAGGCCATCAAAAAAGTCCTCAAAACCATGATTCAATGCATGGTAGGGGCAAACAAGACATCCTGGCATCTACAAATTTTCTCCGCTCTCTGGGCTTATCGTACTTCCGTGAAAACTGCAACTGGATTTACTCCTTTCCAGTTGGTGTATGGCATCGAAGCCGTTTTACCAATCGAGTGTGAGATTCCATCTCTGAAACTTAAAGTAGAACTCCTACCCCATACTTCTTCCGAAGAAGAACGTTTCTTATATCTATCCAAACTGGACAAGACACGTCGTGATATCGCTCTCGTTAATGAGGCACATCAGAAATGGATTAAAAATCAATATGACAATTCCGTCCATCCTTGGACTTTTGCAGAAGGAGACTTAGTCCTTGTCTATGACCAATCTCATGACAAATTGGGGACAGGTAAGTTAGAACCTCTGTGGCATGGCCCTTACATTGTGAAACGTGTTCTACACAGAGGCGCCTACGAGTTAGTCGATTACGATGGAATTTCCCTAGGAGAGCCCCGGAATGGGCTTTACCTTAAAAAGTACTATGCCTAGATCACCTAGCATGTGTACGTTGTACATTATTGTATTTTAGTTTGGTGTGTCTGTTTCTTTCATGTGCTCGAGTCTTTACCTTTGCCACTCATAACTGTGCCTTGTGTTTTCATGTGCAGATGACGTCTTCCTTTCCTATCTTTTTCGGGTTTGCAGATGGTGCTAGTCGACATACCTGGAACATTGCTTCGGCAACATGGGTTATTTACCAATTTGATGAGGTGGTGAGTTCAGGAGGTATTTGCTTAGGACCAGGCACTTCTCCCCTCCGTATACATGCCCACTTGCTCAGGAAGCGCCCTCTGTCCGGAAAAGGATATAAGAACCCCTCTTTTCGAGAGGCCAGTCAAGAAATACACGTCTTCCAACTCGATGATTAGAAGTTGTGCTCCGATCCGGAACCCTTGCTCCGCGACATCCCACAAGCTGATCATGTGCTCAAGCAATAAAATCTCCTTCTTCATTTTTTGCAATTTGAAGAATTTCAGTAAGCCACAAGATCTCAACGTGGCTCACGTGCGAGGACTCCGTAAAGCAGCCAAGTCATCAATCTCATGCTCTTGTTCTTTCCACTCGATCATGGTCGCCGAAATCACCTGCAAACGAAAAACAAAGAATTTCATTATTCAATTTTTCGGCAAATCTCTTGTTCTTAAAACAATTTAAAAACATGAAATCTAATGCCCACATTGTTCAAAAAGACCATGCCCTCTTTTGTAATCATCACGCCCTCTCTTTACCATTCAATAATCATCACACAATAATAAAATGTTTTTTTATTAAGATGATGTCCATAATGGCTGCGTGGGCGTATTTTTGAGTTTTCTATGACTTATTTGACAAAAACGACCCATCTACTCAAGTGTCAAGGCGTTGGCATCTTGGCTATCACTTGCTAAAACGTTTTTTGTGAAAGAATGTCTTACTCCTATCGTTTTTAATAGAGGTCGATTTGATCTTTTTTGGAGTGACCTAGGGCTTCATTTTTTAAATTAAATACTGCCATGGAAATGAATATTAAACCATGTAATTGAAAGAAGGGGAGATGAAGATCTACCTGGTCCAAACGGCAAGAGAAACGATCGACCGTAGCTTCGGTATCAAGCGAAACAAGATCCACCTCCAAAATGAGAATCTCCACTGCTATAAATCCTTATGCAAAATGAAATGGTAAATGAAGTTTTTCCTTGTATTACTATTTATAAATTTTCATTTTTTATAAGGTATAGTTATCTATGAGTTTCTCTGGCAATATAATTGCTTCACTAAACCTCTGGATTGCAGTTTTGACATCACAGGTTTCCTAGCAGTTCTGATCGTTTGTTTACCTTGTCACATCCATGAGCATAGTCTTAGTTCATTTTCAAGCTCGAAAATATGAGAACGCACCGGGTAGACTTTTATCTCTTTTTCAGACCCACCTGGACACACAAAAAAGGAACCCCCTGGAGTCATCTTTAAACTCTTTTCAGACTCTCTAAATATGGAAAGATTGTTGAGTGATCTTGCTTCCTTTCACGCTCATTAAAAGGTTCGAAAGGACGTTTGTCGAGCGATAGTTTATCTCTTTTTTAGTCTCGCCAAACTACTGTACGAAAAAGGAACTGAGAGAGTTCTCTTTTAAGTGTTTTTCCAGACTCTATAATCATGAAAAACCTTCGAGTTTTCTGTCTTTGGACTCGCTAAAACACACATCGACAAGCCCATACGGGATCGAACCCTTACTTCTTCCAGTTCGTTAAACAAAGGAAGAGGAACTTATCGAAGGTGAGTTATATCGAGCATGTGTTATCTTCCTCGAGCTCATTAAATCAAAAAGAGGTACTCGTCTATCTGGATGGGGGAAAATTTGAAAGAAGCAAGCCAAGCAGTCTCTTGGGAACATTACCGAGTAATTCTTAGAGTCGCCCTTGAACACGACACTTTGTCATTTGCACGCATTATAATCTGCTGAACCTCTGCACTGAGCCAATCCTTTGAGTTTCTTTCACTCCTTTGGGTCACCTGACGTAAGTCACAACATCCACTACATCATCAAGTTTTGGTCCATGTCATGTTTCTTCTGTTGTGCCTTAGTGTTCAATGGAAGTATCCGCCTCTAGAGTCATCCATCACAAATATCTTGTCTCAAAACCCATGTCAGTCCATGTTCATTTGACTTACCAATTACATCTCTATGCCTGTTTCGTGTTGTTGATGGGGGATACATCGAGGCCCTCCTTCGACGAGTCTATTCCTGTCGACCTCAACACATTATCCAGGAATTAGGATTAGAAACCAATTAGTACTTTGGGACCTACATGCCTCAATGGAAGGCCTCCTCACATTCGACAATAGGTTTACATCATTGACCTCAGATTGGATGATTCCACGGATGTTCGACTCCAGCTCATCCATTCACATTCGTTGGAATATACTAGGGTACCTTGGGAATCATTGACATTAATGGTGATCTCCCTCGCACTTGTTAACGGTTTACACCATTGACCGGTAATCAAGTGGTTTCTTCCATGTTCGACATCAGGGCACCTATTCACATGGTTAGATTCGTATCACATCGGGACCGGTAAGAAGACCCTGGGTTGAGTGATCACTTTGATATGTACTTTGCCCAAGTTGTGAAGGAGTTTCTCTTGGACAAATGCTACATATGTTGTTACATAGATCCACTTTGTATTGGTCGTGGCTATGTCTTGTCATCTCATAGATCCACTGTGTATTCTTCGTGGCTATGATTAGTTCAGGTCATCATAGTATAGATCCACATTGTATCCTCAGTGACTATATCTTTTCATCAATACAATTATGGATCCGCAGTGTATTTTATGGCGGCCATATCTTGCAAGTCTTGATCACCCAAGCATAGGTATGTCTGCCTTGGGTTTTGAAACATGTCATAATATTTGTTGGATGTTTGTGTGCATCTTTTGTCAGGTTCTCTGAGTCTATACCCTTTCTTGAAAGTCTACAAAGCATTTAAGTTATCAGTTCTCATCTTCTAATTTCATGCTTTGGGGGGCAATCTGTTACACATCAACATTGCTCGCTTTGATAAGTGTCGCAAGTGTCGCATGTTCCTCACAATTGTTGCAAGTGTCGCATGTTATTTACAAGTGTCGCAAATGTCAAACAAAGAATATTTCCATGATGACGACACCGAGGAGACACTTAGAATATCTCAAACACTTGATTTGGAGGAAGGAGAATAATTAACTGAAGTCAGGTATCTCTTCCCACCTAAAAGGAACCCTTAAACTAGAGTTTTAGAAGGGAGAGTTCCCCTACATCAACCTTAGGAGCATTGGCGCTCCCCTATAAGGTGCTAGGGAGCGTTATAGCATTAAATCACCCCTCTGAAGGAGCGCTACACATATTTGAAGCGCTGACGCTCCCCTTGAGCCTATTAGGGAGCGTTATAGCGCCCTGATGCCCCTTTTGAGGGAGCGTTGTCTAATCTCGGTAGTAGTTGATTTGTTGAGGAGAATAAGGGGAGGATCTTTCAAGTTTGGAAGGCAGTTGCATTCGAATTCCTAGTTCAATCATGATCTTAGGAGAAGATCCCTGATATAAGGAGGGAATTCCTCAACCTACCCTAAAGATACCTCAAGAAGTTAAGCCTCTCTAAACCTATATAAACAGACTCTATGATGGTGGAAAGGAGGGAAGAATTGCAAGCAAGAAACCTATGATCTCATAGGAAACACACGGTGAACTAGAGGAGAGTAATCAATGAAGTTGCTATCATCCAGGTCGTGGATCTTCTGAGAAAGTGTTAGACAAAGGGGACTTGATGAAGCTGTCGCATTCACATCTACGATTGTAAGTTATTGMTGTCATTGTTCTCATTAATATGACATGCTTGGCCTATTTCTTTCTAGTTTGTGTCTGATCTTACATGAACTTATCTCTGATAGATAGATCTGTTTTCAAGCTAATATCAATAGAGTAGGAAGTGGTCGTACTATTGTTTGTCTACAGGGCTCATTGAGGAGCGAAAGATTGGATCTCAACTCGGAGCGTGTAGGGACAAACGTCGGTAAAGAGGTACTTCTGTTCTCCTTCCTCCTCATGAATTAGTTTGTATAGATCCAGAAGGAAGTCAGTGTCCACGTTAAGCGTCTTCTGTCTTAAGAGTTAAGAGTCTAGCTCTCAAGAGGAGATCTACCTGTCCGTAGGGAGATTTTCCTTCAACAGCCGAGACAATGGATTTTAGGATCATCATCTTCTTCCTCTCCTTCTTCATCAGTAACAAGGTTATTTTGGAGAGGGGATTGGATTTTTTGATAATCCCTATCCCTATTTCTTTGGTCTCTTTGTATGATCTGAGGGGAATTATTTGGTCTTCTGAAATTTCCCCTATTATCAACATTCTAGGGGTTCCTATAGCTATGTTTTCCTTCAAATTTCATTTTCACCATTTTTGCAGAAAGTGATTTTACCATCTTTGTCAACTCATATACTTGAGGGTAGGAACTAGAGGAATCAAATATTGAAGCTTCAACCCTACCTTTTCTCTTGTCTCTATTAGATTTACTCCTAAGTTTATCAGTTGCCAATATATTAGACTCTACTTCAAGGGATGCATCTTGCATATGAGCTAAGGAGGTAGCTCTTCTTTCTCTCAGCAGGAGGCAAAAATCAGGGTCAAAAGAGATGGCATAAGTAATCTTGGTAGAGGTTTTTATAGGCTTTATTTCAGTGGGAATCTTATTGTACATTTTATTAAATCTTTTTGAGAAGTTTGAAACAGATTCCCCCTCTCCTCTCTTAAGTGACCCAAACTCTATGATATAATAAATAAAGTATTTTTTATCCCCCCAATGCCTCAAGAATGAATTATTCAGAGCCTCAATCCCAACAATAGATCTAGGAGTCAAACCCCTAAACCATTTCCTAGCCTCACCATCATGGCTCTGTCCAAAAACTCTCATCCACACATCTTCATTTTCAATGTTATGATTATCTGCATAACTATAAAAAATTGAAAGGTGTTCTTCTGCAGTTATGTCTTCCTCCCCTATGAACTAGGGCATGTACTTAAGGTAGTCTCCAGCTGGGAGGTCATTCATAGGATGAGGTAAAACAAGAGGGGCATATCTAGCAGCCACTATGGCATCCATTCTGTTTCTAGGGGGATTAGAACCTGCCACTGGGATGTGAACTATAAGAGAACAAGGGGGAGATGGAGTTTAGACCGGTAGGACTGGAGTTGTATTTATAGGGGAAAGGGGAAACAAATCAGTATTTGAGGAGAATGATATGGGGTTCAAGGGAAAAGAATTCCCCCCCTCTTTAGATACAATAACTTTGCCAGGAGGAGGAGTAGGAAAACTCAAAGTGGGAAAATATTCTAAGCTCTTGGGTCTAAATTTTTTTACAATATCAGGGGAAACATGAGTTTCAAAACTTTCTCCTTCCAAATGCAGACTAGAAGGGGGGAGTTCAATAGGAAAGATTTCAAAATTTAAACTTCTGGAAACTCCAATAGATGGTATAAAAATAGAATTAGATGCAACTACTGTAGTTTTAAAAGAAGAATCATGTAAATTACCAGAATCACCTGGTACAATAGTTGAAATCCCTTCTTGAGAGGTCTTTCATTTCTTGATAATTATTTCTAGGTCAGCTTCAGCGATTGCCAGAGGCAGTTGTAGAGTAGACCTCGTGTGTATTCCTTTAGGAGCCACAATTGAAACAATGGAATCACCAGATGAAAGTTGCAATCTTCAAGGTTTCTGATGCACCTTCAGAATCAAAATTTCTTTGTCATTCAATCCCAGGGAAATGTCTTCAATTCATTCCCTGACAATGGCGCCAAGAATTTTAGCACTACGGGTCACCCTCAGTTTGCAAGAGGATAAGCCCAATACCCATCAAAATGTTTGTGGAGGTAGGTTTATGAGTGGAGGTCAAATGGACAAAACTCAGTACAAGAATGTTTTAACACAGAAGCTGGACAAGCAATGCATAGGGAAATGAGATCCTCATTAACTTCAGTCAGTGGTTTAAAGTTAAAAGTGAGAAGGGGGAAGAATAAGTGAGAAAGGTGGACAAGCATACCATGAGCATTCGACCTTCAAGCAACTTGGTGAAGAAAAACTCAGACATAAGAGAAATCTTGAACTCAAGTTTCAGACACTGAAATATATCCTAACAACATAATAATCAAACCTCCATCGCCATGAAACTACAACAAATCGCCCAGATCCTCCATGCATGGGCATTTCAACATAAGAGGGAAAAAGGCAACAAAGAAATTACTGAAACAGGTCACAACAACATTAAATCAAACCTACATTACAATACAACTACATCCCTTGTCTGGATCCTCCATGCACGAGTGTTTCAACAAAGATTTAGACAAGATGATGAAAGGAGCTGACTTCTATTAATGAGAAAGTCTTAGGTCTCATACATAACCAGAGAACAACTCTGCTATCAAACTATTACAAAATAGGGAGCTCTGCTCAACCATTCGACGAGCATAACAAAATCTTGAACTGATCTATTTATACTTAGATCAGTTCACAACTGCCAGGAGTGTGATCTGGCCATTCCATTCAAAGCCTTGTGTCTGCGCCTCCTTCTATCAGACTGTGTGTGTTTCCTCCTATCAGATGGAAGCTCAGGTTAGTATGGGTCTGCAAGAAGAAACCGTCCATCGTGGTACCTTGGCCTGACAACTCTGTCTCCTTGGCCATAGCTTTCCTGCTTTCTATTTATGGACTGAGCTGAGGTTTCAACTACTGGTAATTTTTCATTAACTGAATCTCCCTCGGGATTGGAGCGCGGCTGGATGACTAGCGGGCGACCACCTGTCACTGTTGGATAAGACATCATATGTGCACGTGATTTCAGGGACGCGGGGAGCGGTTTAGGACCACACCACTTTTGGGCCCGAAATGGAGCGCTCCTTGCCACGTAGCCACCCCGTTAAACCATGGTTAGGAATTTGGCCCGCTCAAGGCCTTTTAACGCCCGAGCATGTTGCGGCCCCGAAATGATTTGAGGCCGTTGATCTGAACGTGACCTGAGATCTAGGCACGCCGTCTATTTTAGCGCCCCCGCCAAAGCTTTATCCACCTGCCAACTTTGGAATCCTTCCAACTACACTTGGAGGTAGCGCTACATCAAACTGCATAGGGGATCTCGACCACTGCAAACTACGTTTACCCACTCGCCTGCGTTCATAGCTGTTGCTCATGACTATGGACAACTTTATGTGATAACGAAATGAGTTTTCAATATTTTATCAATTATTAATAATAACAATATTTTTGAATTCTCCATTCCATTCAAATATTTTTAACTTTGTATAAACTTTTTTTTATCTTTAGAATAACTATATACAACCTAACTAAACTATCTATGTGATGTGTGTGAAAAAGATGTTATTTTGTATACTAAAAAGAAAATATTGAAAGTACTATATATGTATTGTATTTTAAGCAAGATATAGTTTTATATATGAAAAAAATATTGAAAGTATAACTTTGCCAATTTAATTTAAGAGATATTTTTTGAAGGTGGTAAAATTATGAAATAATTTGTTGGTAATATATAAGGTAGAGTTTCATGATTTTCAGATGCCTTTAAGTTTTAAGTTTTGGATGGTGAACTTGTTTTCTTAGTTCTTAAAAAGACAATCTCTTAACTAATTAAAAATTATTTTAAATTTATTTTATGATCCAGTTTTAATTTTTACTTTATAATATAGTAATTTAAAAGTAATTTTTAATATACATCTATTCAAAATATTTTTATCTTTTTTCACTCAAATTGGTGAAATTAGTTTTGAAGATATTATCAAATATTAATATAATAACAATATTTAAAAATTTTTAATTTAATTTAAAAACCTAAAATTATAATTAATAAATATTTTTCAATAACTATCATATAAAATCTTTTTTAAAACAAAACTTTTAAATAAAATTTATTTCTTATAATTGAAAATCACTATCTTGTAAAATCATATAAGATCATTTTAAAAACAAAAGTTTTAAATAAACTTTATTTCTTATAACTGAAAATTATTCACTCAACAAACAATTTAGATAGATATATATATATTTTCCACCAAGAAAATAACGGTTCTACTGTTATTCTATTAGAATTAGCTGAGCCTTTCGATTACATATAGATTAGAAATTCTAATGATTTCTTGTAGTTACTGCAAAAGTCTTGATAGTTTAACATATACTTTAAACTATTCAAAAAAGCTTCTATTGCCTTCTGTCTAGTGGCTATCTACTAATACATAATATCAAGTACTTGACTTGTCAAAATAAAAAACTTTTCATCTGATGCCGATGTACATTGATATCTGGCTTAAAATAGTAGATAACTATTTGCATTTACTACATTCCCTTTTATGGATTCCTAAAAAAAAAAACATCCCATAGGACAATCCAGCACCTTCTTGGACAGTGTATCTGCTACAGTGTTGAATTTTTTGTGTACATGCATAAATTTGATTTCATCAAAATTCTCTTTTAGACTCTTGATTTGTTCTTTCCGGGTGTTTAAATATAACAGGTTCAGATTTGATTTATCATTAGTCCAATGAACGTCCACCTTGGAATCTCCAGCTACCATAATCTTGCTTATGGCTAATCTAGAAGCAAAGTGTAAGAGGCCCCATAGCCCCAAAATTTCTTCTTTCATATTGTTTCCTTTATCACCTGCAAATTGTGCCATGTAAAAGTGTTCCGAATTAATTTTAAGAAAGATACCAATGCCACAAACATCATCGACATCTACACCATCAAAGAATCCTATTGGATTTTCATCAAAGAAGACTGGATTGAGTATGTAATCAATTTTGTCATCTTCACTTGTCCCATTGTGATCATTAATTGAGAGCATGATTTTTGTGACTATTCTAGAATCCTGTCTGTGCCAATTCTCAAATGATATTTTATTCCTATACTTTCGGATGCCCCAAATTACCAGAAAGGGAATATGTCTCATCTTTGGGTATTGAGTAAACCATTTAAGCAAATTATCTTCTAAAGAGGAATAACTCCAAGCTTCTGGTATTTTGAGAAAGCTTAAGATTTCTTTCCAAATGGAATGTGTAGTTTCACAATGCATAAAGAGATGAGAAGTTGTCTCTTCATCATTGAGACAAAGACTGCATACTGAAGGTCCAATGCCACCCCTTTTCCTATAATTTGCACTCGTAAGAATACAATCCTTCAGGCATAACCACATGAAGCAAATGATTTTACTTGGAATATTTACTTTCCAAATTGACTTAAACCAACATCTATTTCCATCCTTGTGGTTAATGGAAGAAATGGAATGATATGCTAAATTAGCAGTTACAGATCCCATAGCCATGTTCCAAGACCAGACAATCTTATCCTTTGAATTGTTAAGAGTGATTCCACTGCTTTTCAATATTAACAGGAAGTTGCTCCATTCTGTAGCCAAGTCCCCTGACTATCCAAGATGATTAGCCTCAATCCATCTTTGATTAGTACCAACCTCAACTGGTATGGCTGCCCGACGCCTGTGCTAATGTGTAAATATGCAGGTTGTTGAGGTGTAGTATTAAGGACCCTGAGAGTTTGTATGATGCATTGTCTCCTATGAAAGGGTCCATCCCAATAACGACTTATTTACCACACCCTATCAACCAAGCCAACTTTCGTGCAATAATATGCATAGAAGACATAAATTTTTTCTAGATAATAGAGGCAACCGAAAACTTACAGTCATCTTTACGTAGCCAAGAAGTCAGATCAATTCCTTTTAAGTATTTTTTTTTAAGGATCATACTCCAAAGACCTTTGCCAAAAATACCTCTCCAACAAGATTTGGCAGCCAAAGATTGTGCAAACAAAAATATATTCCTTATACCCCATCCACCATTTTCCTTTGGTCTGGCGATGTTTTTCCATTTGGTTAAGTGAAATTATGTATTTTTATTAGCTCCTCTCCATAAGAAATTAGCAATGAGTTGTTGAATCTTGTGTAGAATAGTTGAAGGAATATTAACTAAACCGAGCCAATACACATGGAGGCTTTGAAGCACTGATTTTGCTAAAACTAGTCTGCCTCCTAAAGAGAGCCAACAGAACGACCAATTGCCAATTCTCTTCTCAACCTTATGTACCATCCAATTCCAATCTGCCACCATGTAGTTGTTTGGTTTTAAATAAAAACCTAGATATTTCATACCTTCCTCCATGTTGATAAAATGTATATTGTATGCTACTTGTATCCTTTGTTCTAGACTGGGATCTATATTCTGTGCAAGAAAGAATGATTTTTGACAGTTGACATCCATAACAGAGGCAAGAAAAAAACTAGTTAAGATAGTTTTGAACTCCATCCAGTCTTCAAATTTACCAATACCTAAAATTAGAACATCGTCAACAAAGAGCAGATGTGAGATTATGGTCTCTATAGCAACTTTGAGTCCTTGAAAAGAACCTTCTTCCACAACCTTCTTCAATAATCTACTTAAACACTCAACAACCAGTAGGAATAATAGGGGGGAGAGAGGGCAGCCCTGACGTAGCCCTCGATGACTCTTAAATAAATCTGTCGGGAAACCATTTATTAAAACTGCCATGTTAACAAAAGTTATACAAGCCATAATCCATTGGGTAACCTCCCATTTGAACCCGATATGGATTAATAACATTCTTAGAAATTTCTAGCTCACCTTATCATATACTTTCTTCAAGTCCAACTTTAGAATAATTGAGCGTAACTTCTTAGAATTAGCAGTGTGCAAACACTCTTGTGCTATCCCCACAACATCAAATATTAAGCGATCTTTAAGGAAACCAAACTATTCATAGGATATACATGATGCCAATTTTTCTTTCATCTGTGTGGCAATGATTTTAGAAATGACTTTGTATACAAAGTTACAGAGGGAAATTGGTCTGAAATCATGAAAGGAGTCTGGTTTTCTTACCTTGGGTATAAGAGAAAAGAAGGTAGCATTGAGTGCACCCGGTATAAAGCCTGTACATTTGGATTCCTCAAGAACCTTGTGTAGATCCTCCCCCAATATATAAAAAAAGGACTGAAAGATTTCCTGAGTCCAACCATCCGAGCCTGGGATTTTATCTTTTGGAATAGGGCTAACAATTTCCTTCACTTCTTATAAAGTGACAGATTTTCCTATCTCATCACTTTATGTATCATTAAAAAACTTTGGCACATTCTTAAGTACCTTGATTTGATTACAATTGTCCTCTTCCTCTATCACAATTTACTTTTCTTTATAATGTTTATATGCAACCTTTTTAATCTCATTATCTGTTGTTTTGAGAACTCCAACATCATCAACTATATCCCATATAGGATTTTGTGATCTTCTTTGAGAGGCAAACTTATGAAAAAATTTAGTATTATTATCACCTTTATCAAGCTAGATTGCCAGACTTCTAAGCTTCCAAGTGGATTCTTCTATAGAAAGTAACTTATCCTTCCTTTGTTTTAGCTCCCTTAGGATATCTAGGTATTCTTGTACAAACACCTATGATGAGCACTTCTAAAAAATCTTTGACATTTTTTCCTCAATAAGGTGAAGTTCTGAGTGTAATTGATGTTTTTTATTCCTCTGCCAGAGTATCACAACTTTCTTTAAGTTCTTCAATTTTGTACACAACAGTTAAACAAAAGAAAAATATGACCAATTATCCATAGATTGCCACATATTCTTAATAAGAGAGGCAAACCCCGGATTAGAGATCTAGGTGTTGTTGAATTTAAAGGGAGGAGAAACTTTATGGGTGGACTTCTCCAATTGTATGCAAATCAGATTATGATCCGAAATGGTAGAATTAATGATCTAAGATATGATCTTTCTATGGTTGCGAAGAAGGGATTCTTCAAGAAGAAATCGATCCAATATTTTCGAAATACCAATTGTACCTGTTCTCCCATTCCTCCAAGTAGGAGCCATTTTAGCTGTCTGGATATCCACTAAACCAAAAGATAGTATGAGTCTTGAAAAATAGTCTGCAAGAGGGTCACTTCTGTCCAATTCTCCCCACACCTCCTTGGAAGAAAGGGTGAAATTAAGGTCACCTCCCACTATAATCCCCTCTTCTCTTAGTAATCCAGAATCAATAAAGGGTTGCCATAAAATTTCCCTATCTTTATAAGGAGCATAACATTTGAGGATTTTAATCTTTTCCACAGATTGTTTGAATATGCCTTCTAGATAAATACCTACAGAGGCGCCAAAAGCACATAACTCATCATAAGTTGGTTTCCATCCACTCAATAAGCCACTCGAGGGTCTACAAGGATCCATTGCAACTACATTCCATGATGGAAGACATTGAAGAAAAATTCATTTAGCTTTTTCTCCATCCACTAAAGTTTCTTGCAGAAAAACAATGTCTGGATTAAGCTATTTCAAAAGCAATTTGAGGGAAGCAATTTTTAAGGGTCCCCCAAACCCTCAGAGATTGAAATACAAAATAATCATAAGGGGACAATGGAATTCGGCTGGCTTTCTCTAAGGGTCGGGAGGGGAACCCTATCAAGAATAGGGTCCAAGGAGTTAGGGAGGACAGGATCCTGTGTACAGACATGATCTACAATAATAGGGGACAACACACTGAATTGTGCCAAACCTCCTTCAGTGGCCCCGGGGGGTTTCTTAGTTGCGAGGTCTGGCCTTTTTATGGATGGTCACATTGGAGCGTTCTGAAGAGGGGGAAAGTAAAGTAGAAAGGTTAGAAATGGAAAGAGGCGTGGGAGATAATGACTCTACATCCTTGGAGATAAGGTTAAGAGAGTCATTTGTCGGGAAAATTTTGGGACATCTAACGCCTTCCGAAGTGAGAACGGGATCTAGATCTAAACAAACACCACCAATGGGGACCTCCAATACATCTGTAACTTTAGTTGGAGGAAGAGAGTTAGAACATCCACCTATCAACATTCCCCTCCCTATTGTAGTTAGCTTCTTAGGCTCCATATGTTTGGTAGGAAACTTTTTAGACGAAACATAATCTATGGGGGGAGAGGTTGTGTATCCCCAGGAGAGCACAATGGTTGTTTTTCACAGTCTAAATATATAGAATTCAGACCAGGACAATCACCCAAATCTTCAATTTTTTTCATCAGTAGGTCCCAAAAATCTTAGAATATTTCTAACACACAGCTTTCATTGTTTTTTAAATAACCAAGCTCCTCGGAGGAGAGTTTATTGAAGAAGGAAGGAAAGAAGAAATGCATCTTACCTAAGAAGGATCCATTGTCGAAGGGCCACAAACATGAAACTTCATCTTGGTCTAATTCTGTCATGGTCTGTCCAGTGCCAAGTCTGCGCTCCTTGGAGACTGGACACATCACTTTAAGGTGACACATTTGTGTGTAAGAATGACAACGAAAAGGTTCCCCCCAGAAGTCAACAGGTTGTATGATGTGTGTATCCCCAATGGAGATGTCAATAACATATGCTAAACCTCTGTCTAGGTCCAATTCAACCAATACCCAAGCGAGCCTTTATTACTCCAGCGGAGCGAAAGTTCGTCAAAGAAAATAATTTTTCCAACTGATTTAGCAATTGCTTCGAAGATTCTTACAGACCAGAACTCAATAGGAAAGTCAGGAAGTAGCATCCAGAAACATCTTTTCGTGAATCTTTCCAGGAAAGGGTTGAAACCCAAAAACCATATTTTTAACATCAAAACACCTCTACCAATGATCCATGGAGAGCCCAAAATTCTTAGAAGATCGCTCTCGGAAAGAAAATGAAAAACCATCCAGTGGTTTGACAATAGGCTAAATATAGGACAATAACCTACTAGTGGTTTCCAAAAACCTAAGATCCATTCAGACAGTTGTATCTTGTTCATGTCCTGGTATAGAAAAATTTACCTACTAGCACTTTCTCCGATAAATTAGCAAACTTGTCCATAGAAATATCTCGACCGAGGACACAACTAGGTTTATTCTCATGAACTTTCCAACTCTTTAGTTTGCAGTTCAAACGAGAAGAGCAACCAATAGCACTGATACGGCTAGCACCACCTACACGAAAAAGAGAGCTCTGCGCAGGTAAGTTTGGCGGAATGACACCAGAACATGGTTTAGGGGCAGGTTTAGGAGAAACATGAGTGCAACCTTCTCGAGAGATTCCTCCCATATGTCGATCCTCATCTAGGCGCGTGCTGTTCACGTTACATGAGCCAGGTGTGTTGCCTCTATCGTCATCGGGGGACACCTGTCGTGTAGGTTCTACAGACTTAACTGTGTGCAAGGGAGTAGTCTCAGGAATAAATGTCACTTGACGTAGACAATCATACATCAGCCTATAAGTTTCATTTGCCAAAAAAATACCTTCGCTAGCCCACAACTCATCTTCATTTGCCCAAGTGAGATCTACCTGTGCCACCATCTAGACCAAGTGGCTCTCCACGTTGGCAGACATAACTGCGGAACCAAACACCTCTCTAACTTGTGAACCCCACTAGTCCACGTTGTCAGAGATCTGTAGAAACCCTAAAAGACTACGTAAACCCTAACTCTTGCACCCGCAGGTTTTTCTCCGCTTATCATCTCCAGATAGATATATATTAAAACACATAAATTTATAATTGAAAATTAATCACTCAACGAACAAACATTTTAGATATATTAAAACACATAAAATTTTAGTAGAGAATGTATACCTTTTATTAATATATATATATATATATATATAAAGTTAAAGAATAAAAGAAAAAATTACATTTTATTTTTACTTGATTATAAGTTATTTATTTTTTCAAATTTTTGTCTTTCAAATATAAATGTTTTTTAAAATAAAACTTAAATAGATATATAAATATAAATTTTTAAGTATTTATTTTTTTCAAATTTTTATTTTTTAAATGTAAATGTTTTTTAAAATAAAAGTTAAAAAGATATATAGAAACTAGTCTCTCCCCTATTGAGACCATCTACTCAAGTGAGGATGGCATAAAGACGCTCAATCTTGGCTAAACTATTGGGGAATAATGGAAGAAACCATTTTGGAGAATAAAGATACAATTAAAAAAATGTCAAATCAAAATTTAAGGAAAAAATGTGGTGTGATAAAGAGTTAGAGGAAAAAAGAAAATTAAGGTATTATAAAGATGTAATCAACCATAATCTAGAAGATCAAAATTATCTATTTGTTTTGCCAAGTGTA
>ML797213.1:67273-83101 GCA_009831015.1 Picea engelmannii | reverse complement strand
TTCTCATGAGGGCTTTACCTGGAGCCATGGGGACACCTTGAGGTAGTGGTCGAACGTGTGGTTGCACCCAAAGATACTATAATAAATGGTATCGTGACCCGTGCACACATAAGTGGATCAAAGCCCACCCCCATGTCCTTCAAATTTTTCTTTAAAGTCCTCGAGGTGTAGGACAGTCGGTGACAGAGTGTGTTGTTAAGCCACTCCGTGATGTTAAAGTGACAGAGTGTGTTGTTAAGCCACTCCGTGATGTTGACAGAGTGTGTTGTTAAGCCACTCCGTGATGTTAAAGTGACAGAGTGTGTTGTTAAGCCACTCTGTGATGTTGACAGAGTGTGTTGTTAAGCCACTCCGTGATGTTAAAGTGACAGAGTGTGTTGTTAAGCCACTCCGTGATGTTAAAGTCACCGGTTCGAAACCTGCGGGGACAAAAAATCCAACCATGTTAATTAACAAANAATTATTAAGAAAATATAATATTTTATTTTAGTTAATAAAATTGAAAATAAAATTTATTAAGAAAATATAATATTTTATTTTAGCTAATAAAATTTATTAAGAAAATATAATATTTTATTTTAACTAATAAAATTAAAAATAAAATTTATTAAAGAAATATAATATTTTATTTTAGCTATTTTATTAAATTTATTAAAAGTTTTTTTTTACCTTTTTACATTTTAAGCAATATTTTATTAAATTTATTAAAAGTATCTTTAAAATGCTTTTAAAGTCATATTAGGTTCATATATTATTTTTAGGAATATATTTTAAGTACATAAATAATATAAAGCTGAAATTATTTTCATATTAATTATTAGGTATTATTTTTCATATTATAATTGAATAAATTTTAAAAATATTTAAAAAAATAGTAATTTTTATTGTTATTAACAATTTTAACTTTGTTCTTGATTAACAATACTTTTATTTGTTTTTTAACACTTAATTATGTGAAGTCATTGGTTGAAAATCTCAACTTATCTTGTATGTCACTTCTATATTGATGTTTGCCCCACTAATTACTAATTACTGTTGAATTTTTCCAATCACAAAATAAAATAGAAAAATACTATTTTTATTTCTCCTATCAATATGTAAAAAAATATTATAAAATTATTCATTCTATAATTTAAATAAATTTTAATATTAAAAAATATTATTATGAAATCATAGAATGTTATCATTGTTTTTATTTTTATCATCGTTTTTAATTAAATTAATATATAATATAGTAAAAATAATTTTTCATTAATTTAATAAATTTGGAGAAAAAAATAATATTAAATTATTTTTCAAAAATTAAAAATTATTTTAATTTAGATTTATTAAATTAACTAATTATACAAAAGTTAAAAACTATTTATATTTCATATTATTTGAATTTATAATTAATTACATTTTAATAATATGTTTTTCTTAAAATATTTCACATCAACCTTTCTAATGAAAAGTTGAACCAGTCCAAAGTCAATCTTGTAAGGAGTCATATATCCAACAAACAAAAAAACAACAAATACTTTGTTTGTAGTGTGTTGTAGATTGTGTGTGTGGAGGTGTGGGTGATGCATACTTCACACGGTTAACAATGTCTACAAGATTACAACATAATGCTAATTACATGAAAGGATTTAATTTTGGTATTGTACAATGTTATGCAACATCATTCATATGTCTACAAGATTACAACATAATGCTAGTTACATGAAAGGATTTAATTTTGGTATTGTACAATGTTGCAACATGCAACATCATTCATGATGTAATTTTAATAATGTCACATCCAATCATACAATAGTGATTTTTTAATGTTAGATACATGAAGAGATTTAATTTTGATATTGTATAATATTGTAATATGATTCATATGTAATTTTAATAATTGGAAATCCATTTTTGATGCGCATGCCACTCATAAATGCATTAGTTGGTATTTTTTGGGAAGTTAAATGTTTCAACTATCTTTTTATATATGTGTGTTTTTATTGTGAACAATAAAAAAAACAAGTTGTAAGTTTATTTGTATACATTTTTTCTATTTTTACCTTTTTGTTCATTATAAGTGGAAAGTTCATATTGTTTAACATGATATCAAAACATATGTACAAGAGGCTTTCGTGAGCATCGAAGTTTTTTTGGAGCGTATTTTTCCATATAAAGAGTTTTTTTTGTGAGTTTTTGTTTTGGTGTTTAATAGTGACACCCAAACAAGAAATGATGCATGTCAAAGTATTGTTATTGTTTTTCCTACATTTTTTCAACATTCCTTTGGTGCAATGTTTGGAAGACTTGCATGCCTATTTTTGTGAGTAGTGCATACTATTTGGTTACACAAAATACATTTACTTCTAGATACTTGAGTTTGGTCATATAGTAGATGTGATTTTGATTGTTTCATTTTTGTTTATTGGGAGCATCCTTGAGTTTGGTCATATAGTAAATGTGATTTTGATTGTTTCATATTTGTTTATTAGGAGCAAAATTACATGGACAAAGTGTTGTTCTCTAAATATGAAATGGATGAGTTCTTTTCTAATGAGAGTGAGCAAAGAATGATAATGTAAGAGAGGAATTAACATTGCATATGTTTGAAAAGGTTCTTATGGTTTATGTCTAATTATAGTTAACCATTTTTTTGGTGCCTCGAGCTTTAGCTTGGGTGAATTTTGAAGTTATGACCAAATTAAAACTCTTTGTTTCCATACATTGAGCTTATTTCAAAGCACATGTGAGAGATTTTACTGGAGAAGGAGGTGCATGTTGTTCAATGATGTTGGTAGTGTTAAAATTTTCACCATATACATTGATAGCTTTTGTTATGAGGGAAGTTGATTAGAAGCATTGTTAGTTTCATACATGGTTGTGAAGGAGCATTAACCAATTCAATAATTAGTTCTAGAGGGAGTGTTGAAATTATGTCACGATACATCCAACTCACTCACAATCATTTGTGAGTTTTTTGTAAATAGTACACATGTTTTTTCAACTATCCCTTCAATGTTTCTATTGATATATAGGATCAAATATGCACATGAAACAAACACATAAATCATGCAATACATGGAGAAATTAGTAAATGTCATTAATCAAATAGTATGTTGCAACAATATACAAGGGAGCCCAAGATGGGCTACTTGGTATACACAATTACCAATCTCTCATGTATCTCATCTTGCATTACATCATATATATAACCCTAAGTAAGTTATCTTATCTAACTATCTAAGATTAATCGTTACCTTATGTGGTTACATTAACACATTAACATATTGATATTAGAGCTTACAATTTGCTTCTCCATTCCCCCCTTTTAAACAAGAGCTCCAATAAATTGATTAAACAGTTGATCACCTTGAATCTACAAATGTGGTATTTCAAAAGTATATCCCAACACCAAAAAATAATTGATGTAAGGATGACCCTTAACCAAATATGCAACTCCAAAAAATATGAGCTCCAACAAATATGAGTTTTATGGATGACTCCTACCCACATGTGGATTTTAATAGATGACCCCTAACCATGCAAATTTGCAAATTTCCCTTGACCAAATATGAAACTCCAATAAACATGGTTTTAAGGATAACTCCTACCCAAATGTCAATTTTAATGGATGACTCCTACCCAATTCTTAATTTTAATGGATGACTCCTACCCAAATATCAATTTTAATGGATGACTCATAACCATACAAATTTTGGCAACTTAATAGCAATCTCACATACATATTAGAAATGGTTGATCAAACAAATAATTATCACTAAATTTATCATTATCCTCTTTGGTAGACTCTTCAAAAACATAAATGCCTTTGTCTAGGTTTTTTGTCTTTCCCAAACTCATATCTAGAATTCGTTATGATATGAGTAAATTTTTTACAAATTTTTTCATGGATTTTTGAATTTTTTTGTGTGTATAGTGTTAGAATGTGCTCATTTTACCATAGACAATATCACTATTGTCACCCAACCATAGGCCAAAGCCACCCTCCGAGCACCTTGACCTTGACAGAGAGAAGAATCCTGGTAGCAATCCAATAGCCAAGCAAGGATAATCTACCAAGCAAGAAGTAACCAAAGCTGATCAAAGAGTCCAACCCAAAAAGATAGAAGCAATAGGCTTTAGAACTGGCGACAACACCTTCTCCACAACTTGTGCACAAAACTGCCAGACTGCAGTGCGCACAAGTGTCTCTCTATAATTCTGAGAGTTGTGTGTAAAATGAGAACTGGTGCCCTGTATTTATACTGGCTCTGGCAGGTTACCTAGGCCAACTTCTCATTCTGGGTACTAATTAATTCATATTAATTATCTCTCTCAGCTGACATCTCTTCTAGGGTTACATTTACTTCTTTTCTTGCTTCCAAAATATTCTAATCTCGTTAAAGGGTCACAATGGAGGTTGATACCTCCTGAAGCTACCATAATATCAACACTCCCTCCTAGCTAGGGAGGTATAACTGATAATGTTCTTAAGCACAAACAAACCATTCAACTGGTAGCATCACGAGCACCGTCATTATTATTCAACTGGATAATCTCCATGACAACTGACACAATGTCAACTAACAGAATACAACTGTGTTTATCCATAATAGTACACAACTACTCAATTTGTGACGCATAGTCACAAATAGTTGAACATATCCACCACAGTAGCATATCTCTACTGTCTGGAGACATGCAGTCTCCAACATATCAACTGATATCAACCTGCACAGAAACAATGTTATGATATAAACTGAGTCATCTGGGCCATTCTTCCACTCACATCTATGAGATCTGGAAGAACATCTTCTCTCAGAGTAGAACATCAATGATGGGCTATTTGGACTATTCTTCTCAAGCAAGGAAGAATAAATATCCTGATTTATGAGCCTGGACCATTCCCTATCCTGGGCCATTCCTCCGGCACTAAACAAAGTGCAACCTGGAGAGAATGAGTCTTCCCTAGGGAAAGCCTGTCCTTGATTGTTGAACCTGGACCATTCACCTCTCTGGACCATTCCTCCAGCACTAAACAATGTGCAACTTGAAGAGAATGAATCTGCCCTAGGGAATGATTGTCCACACCGTTTCCTAAGGAAATGACTGTCCTGCGCCAACCTCCAAAACAGACCATTCTTTGAAACTGCTCACAACTGTGAGCTTCGAAAGAATGACTGTCTGACGAGGCAAACCAGTCTTCTTGACCACTACTAAGAGTGATCGTCAAGAAGAGAGACTGTCCCACACCATTCCCCATGTTAACCACAATGGGAAATCATTGTCAATGGTACATCAACAATCCATAGAACCATTTTCATTACGAAAATGACTGTTCGATCTGGACCATTTTCTGAACTGGAAAATGCTTGTCTGTCAGAAATCTCAAACCACTTTCTGAATTGGAAAGAAACAGCCCAAGTTGGACCATTTTTAAAACTTGAAAATGATTTTCCTTAATTCAATGTCAGTGCTCCCTCCCAACTTGGAGAGTAATTCCCTTTCAGCTAAGGGAGTTATTTCCACGATCCCCAATTTGTCTCGGAAATATGTAAACTTTATTCTGGACAAAGGCTTTGTCAGGATATCTATTGTCTTCTCATCTGTGAGGATGTACTGGAGCTTTACTTCTCCTTCCTGGAATTTATCTCGAATAAATTATTGTTTGATCTCAATGTGTTTCGACCGTTCATGAAACACTGAGCGTTCTAATAGTCTTATACAACTTTGATTGTCACAGTGTATTATGGTCGAATCTGGAACCTGATCAAATAAATCAGAAATCAACTTTCTCAGCCATATTGCTTCTGTACATGCCTCACATGCTGCGATATATTCTGCTTCAGCTGTGCTGAGTGCAACATACTTCTATTTCCTACTGCCCCAAGATATCATAGTGAAGCCGAGGCTGAAACACATCCTTGAAGTACTCTTTCTGTCTTCTGCACTTCCTGCCCAATCTGAATCTGTGAATCCATGAAGTTGTATATCACTGGATGTTGTATATCTTAAACCATAGTTTATTGTCCCACGGATATACCTTAAGACATGCTTTGCAGTTGTCCAATGCTCATGTCTAGGTTCCACCTGGAACTGGCTTAGTGTGTTTACAACAAAACATATGCCTGGTCGAGTATTTACCAAATACATCAATGACCCAATCAATTGTCGATATAGTGATGGATCTACTGGATCCGAATTTGAATCTCTTACTTTTATTATATCTGTAGTCATGGGAGTGTCCATGGATTTGCAGTCCATCATTCCAAACTTCTAAAGAATCTTTATTGCATACTTTCCTTGTCTAAGGAATACTTCACCACGCTTCTGCCATACTTCTAGTCCAAAGTAATAATGCATGAGACCAAGATCTTTCATATCAAACTCAGAAGCTAGTTCCTTTTTGCACTGGATGATGAGAGACTCTTCACCTGTTAGGAATATATCGTCGACATATATTAGTAGAATCATAGGCGCATTGTTCACAACTTTGTAGTAAATATTTGGATCTACATGACTTTTGGAGAAACCAAGTCTCATTAGATAGCTGCCTATTCTGGCATACCAAGCTCTTGGAACTTGCTTGAGTCCATATAAAGCTTTCTTTAGTCTGCAAACATGAGTGTCTTTGGAATGTACTTCAAACCCTTGAGGTTGTTCAATATATACTTCTTATTCTATTACTCTATTGAGGAAAGCTATCTTTACATCCATCTGATGTAAACTCCATCCCATGGAAGCGGAAAGAGATATGATAGCTCTAATGGCAGTATATCTAGCAACCAGAGCAAATGTTTTGTCATAGTCTTCTCCCTCCTTTTGGGAGAACCCTCTAGCTACGAACCTTGCTTTATATTTATCCACGCTTCTATCTGCAACATGTTTGATCTTATATACCCATTTTGAAGTTACTATTGATTTTTCTTTAGGTCTAGGCACAATTTCCCATACATCATTTTTCATGATGGAATGGTGTTCTTTTGTCATAGCTTCTTTCCATTGTTTCTTCTGAACTGCCTCTTCAAACATGGTAGGTTCTTCATCTAGAAGCTTTGTCATACATGTTGCATAGCTTGAGAATATTTTGGGCTTCTTACTTTTTCTGAAGGTCCCATCTGGGGCGTTGAGTCTTTTTGCTTGTTGTAAGGTAGCTTCAAGCCAAGCTGGTCATTTCTTGGTCTTAGGTACAGTTTCTGAATCAATGCTCTCACATGGTTGCATCGAATGATCAAGTTGTTCCTTTTTGTCATTTTGGTTTTCTGGAAGACATGTGCTTTCTTTAATAGGCTCTTCATGCTCTTCTTCTTCTATAGTTTCTTCTATGGATTTCTTGAAAGCCATCTTTTCATTGAAGGCTACGTCTCTGTTGACTTCAATCTTATGTTGTTCTGGGATATAGATTCTATAGGCTTTGGATGATTCACTATATCCCACTAATATTCCCTTCTTTCTTGAGGGTTCTAATTTATTCCTTTTGTCCTTGGGAATGTGAGAGTAAACAAGACATTCAAAGATTCTTAGGTTTTCCACGCTAGGTTTCTTTCCTAAGAAGGCTTCTTCTAGAGTCATGTCCTTTAATATGCGGTGAGGATTTCTATTTTGAACATATATTGTTGTCCTGACTGCTTCTCCCCATAAGAACATAGATAAACCTTGATCGTTTAGTAGTCATGACTTCACGGTTTCTTCAATAGATCTGTTTTTCCTTTCTTCTACACCATTTTGTTGAGGATTATGAGCAACAGTCAGCTCCCTCCTAATCCCTGCTGATTTGCAGAAGGAAACAAATTCCTTTGATGTGTATTCTCCTCCATTATCTGTTCTCAAGGTCTTGATTTTCTTGTTCGTGAGGTTCTCTATCTCTTCTTTGAATTCTTGAAACTTGTTGAATACTTCATCCTTTGTCTTCAGGAGATATAACCAAGTCTTTCTTGAGTAATCATCTATGAAGATTATGTAGTAAAGAGAACCTCCTAGATATTTGACTGGCATCGGACCGTAAACCTCTAAGTGTATTAGATCTAGAATCTCCTTAGATCTATTGTTGCTGCTTGGGAATGGTTTCTTGATATTATTTCCAAGAGCACATCCTTTGCAAATTCCTTCATGTGTAGACTGCAATTTTGGTATTCCTTCAACCATCCTTTTGAGAAAAGGTAATGCTTGATAGTTAATATGAGCGTACCTTCTGTGCCAAGGTTAATTGGGATTGACTTCATCATGTACAAGAGCTTCTTCATTTTTTTCTAGTAGTCTATATAGATTTCCTTCACGGGTTCCAATAACCCTAACATTCTCTATGTTGGAGTCTTTATGCCAAGATAACACTTTTCCATCTATGAAAGCTATTCTGTTTCCTTTGTCTTCTAGTCAATATATGGATACAATATTCTTTTCTAAACTAGGTACATAGAAGACATTGCTCAAATGAACATTGTTACCTGTTTTCAACTTGACAGAGGCTTGTCCAAATCCTTCGGCTGGGTAAGTGCTTTTGTCTCCAAGATCTACTTTGTACGATGTCTTCTTATCATTTAGATTTGAGAGTCTGACTTGATATCCCGTCATATGCCTAGAAGCTCCACTATCAATTATCCACATGTCATCTTCAATCGTTCTTGTGAGTGTCGAGTAGTGTAGATGACTAGTCTTTTCACCCATGACTTTGGTTGACTGGTGACTGGTCATGCCTTGATCCAAAATTTCAACTTTGACGTTTCTACCTTTTGAGAGTGCCAAGAGATGCGTTGGACTAAGGCACACTTGAATACCTTCTTCTTGAGTGAGATGTTCTATCACAAGGTGTTGGATCAGGGTTTTAGGGTTTCTACAACTGCTCCTGCTAGTAACCCTAGCGACAATGTCTTGGAAGCTGCTTCTGCTAGTAAACCCTAGCGGAATTTCTTCAACTAGCTTAGTATCCTAATGGCTATGCTTCCTTCCAGCGGTTAGACTGAATGAAGGAGGTGTGGGCCCATAACATGTTAGAATGTGCTCGTTTTACCATAGACAATATCACTATTGTCACCCAAACATAGGTCGAAGCCACCCTTCGAGAACCTTGACCTTGACAGAGAGAAGAATCATGGTAGAAATCCAATATCCAAGTAAGGCTAATCTACCAAGCAAGAAGTAAGCAAAGTTGATCAAAGAGTCCAACCCCAAAAGATAGAAGCAACAGGCTTTAGAACTGGCGGCAACACCTTCTCCAGAACTTGTGCACAGAACTGCCAGACTGCAGTGTGCACAAGTGTCTCTCTGTAATTCTGAGAGATGCGTGTAAAATGAGAACTGGCACCCTGTATTTATACTGGCTCTGGCAAGTTACTTGGGTCGACTTCTCATTCTGGGTACTAATTAATTCATATTAATTATCTTTCTCAGCCAACATCTCTTCTAGGGTTACATTTACGTCTTTTCTTGCTTTCAGAATATTCTAATCTCATCAAAGGGTCACAATGGAGGTTGATACCTTTCGAAGCTACCATAATATCAACATATACATCTCAAACAAATTTGAACATATTGAGAGTAATATTGGAAATTTTCTATAGAGATTTGTTAAGTAAGAAACATGTTCGATTCCTTAATTCAACATGTTCTTTTTTTCTTCAAAAATGATTTTAAACGACTTTGTTTGCACTACTCTTCTACTCTTCCCTTGTGAATCTTTTATCATAGATATCATGGTAGGAGTTTGGGTGTCTCCGTGATGGCTTTTTCTGCATTGCTCTTATACTCTTCTCTTATGCATATTCTATCACATATATGATGGTAGGACCCCAACCATCTCCTTCTTGTTAAAACTATTCAAATCACGCAACTACTTCAAATGAATATGGTGACTCGATTTTCTCCCTTTTCAGGCAATTGTTCTATTCTCTATAATAGTAAGAAAACAATGTATTCTACAAATGATTTTCAAATCAATATGGGGTTGATTTCCTATATTATCTAAATAGTGTCTCTCTTCTTTATGACAACAATTAATAAGAAATATCTCTCTTCTTTATGACAACAATTAATAAGAAATATCTTCTTAACAAGATTTCCTCATACTATTTTCTTCCATTTGGACACCTCCAAAATGTTAATTTTTTTTTTTTATGAACCAACAATGCCACCATTCATTTCTATTAACATAATCTTTCAACAATACCATATTAACTTAATATTTCAACAACACCACAAGCATAATCTTTCACTGATTTTCTTTTTCTTTGTTGTATCTAATTTACAACATACATGTATTCTCCAAAAACACGACCTTTCTTTCCTGAGCATTATATATTTTTTACCATGATTAAAAGAAAAAAAAATGTATTTCTCATTTCTATATAAGTCTCCACTTCATGTAATAAAAACTTTGTTTCCTTTATTGGTAATCAAAGATATGCTCACATTTGATTTAGATACCATTTTCGTCTACATAAAATAAAATATCTTAATTTACATGGGATACTATTTTTTTTAATAAATTTCTCCATACTAAAACACAAACAACATATGAAATAAAATGATATATGCTAATTCTAGTGAAAGGTACACATAATGAATTCATTTAGTAAAGTCGTTATCCTCGTTGCATTCCACCTTAACTACAAACTTAATTGATTCCAATACCAACTTTTTGGGTCCCGTCTTTCACAATCGTCCTGAAAGTATATGTGCTTCATTCTCAACCCCATGAATATCTAAAAACTATATACTCAATAACCGGCCACCATCATTAGTGGGGCTAGTTTTCTAAAAATGGCTTGGCGTGGGGTGGGCCTACTTAGCATAGTTAGAAATTCAAGCTAAGACAACAACTCCCACGTGCCATCATTATTTGGGGCTCGTTCTCTAAAAATGGCGTGGCGTTTTCTGTTAACAAAATAGAAACACCCCGTGGAAAAGGCAAACACTAATATTAATATTATCAGAAGTCCCATACTTTTTTAAGATGCCTTGGAAATTGTTTAGCTTTTTTTTAAATATATTTTTGAATATATTTGAAGTGAAAGAATGGTATTAGTCTAAATGTTCGAAGTGATTCTTTTCTGGCAATATTTTCTGGATAATGTGAGAAATTGTTAGATCTGCCGATTTGAGTAATTATTTCTGTATATTCCAAGTATTTCAAGGTTTTTTCAGCATGTTGAATCCATTTCTGCATTTAGAAATAGATTTTAAACAACAAAAAATAATGATTTTGTGAAAAGAAAGCTGAAAAAATGTGAGAGTAAGTATTAAATATTTTAGTATAATAATTAAGAGTATGTGTTTTTTCTAGATTGAATTAAAAAAATACAGTTTCATTTTTGTGCTATTCTAAAAATAATTTTCAAAATTTGTAAGAAGTGTTAATTTTTGGTTGGAAATAAAGTTGTTGGATTCATGAAGTCTTTTCATTCTTTATGGTGAAGTTTCAATTACAACTTTCCAAAAAAGTCTTGTTATTCTTGTCTTCTTCTCTATCCTTAAAAGAAGACTAATTCCTCAATCATTACTTTTAGATAAGTATTATTATTCTTTTTAAAAAATATTATTTACTGATTTTTTATTATATAATTATATTCATAATCCAAATACAATTATTCACAAAGTTTCTAATTTTAATTTTGATATTTCAACAACACCCATATCAACAATAAAATTACATACATATCAATTGTAAAATCACATTCTAACTTACTAATCATTGTTATCATTTTATAGTTTCCTTATTTAATCGATATTCCAACAAAACTTCTTCATTATTATTATTTTGTAATTTCCTTATTTACACATTCCAACAAACAAACTAAACTAGTTGTTATATAATTTCTTCATTTGTACATTCAACAAACTAGTAATTATTATTCCACTCCTACTTTGAATAGAGTATTTGTAAACTATTTTATAACTTTTAGCACCATTTTCACGTTTCCTATCTATACCATAAAGTACTATTAGAACTATTTTATAACTTTTAGCACCTTTTTCACGTTTCCTATCTATACCATAAAGTACTATTATTTATTACTCAAACTTTGGAAAATAAAAGCTTTATTCTTATCTATATAATATTATTATAATATTATTAAATACCAAAACATGGAAAAAAATAACTTTTCTTAATTTATGTAAAGAAAATTTAAACATACGTAAGAGGATTGTTGTTATGTGGAGCAATGAACGTCAACAACCAACCAAGTGAAGGTTAACTCTCTTTTTCTATATATATAAAACGAGGATTGCCATTCACTTCATGTAGTTTCATTATTGGAATTAGATTGAATGATTGCTAATAACATGGATATGCGCTAAAATGGGTGGTAGGTGTGGGGATCATATTTCATTTTGAAGAAATATAGAGAACAAGTTTTGAATGGGGATTACAAGAGGCAATCGAAAATCAAGGTGAGACATTGGTTCCTTATTAAGGTTTGAGGTTACTCGATTGAAGAAAAATAAGAAGAATCTTTTTCCAATTGAAAATTTGCTCAAAATTATATTAGAATATAATTTTTTTTACATCTTCAAAGTATCTTTGATCAAAGACTGATACTTGTAGATTCATATGGATACATACTGACTTATATACTGTCCATTACAAAGAGAAAAACATCCAAAAAAAAGACTCATCTACACTAACACAGTGAAAATGTAATAATATTATGAAGTACATCACTTCAAAATATCAAAAAATACTTATGACTCCAGTGTATATCTCTGACCAAAACTCAAAAAACTAAGGAGAAACTTTAGAACAGATTCATATAAAAAGTTGGGCCCGCTGTCCCTCCTTCCCAAGTAAAATATGATAATCTTCCTTTTGGTTCCAGAAGGGCATGATTTGATAAAAGATCAACGTCCTTGTTGAATTCCCTGTAGATATGGTGATAGTATATACCATGAAAAGATGTAGACAACTCCAAAGTTCTACGCTTCCATCCTTCAATAGCGGTGGATTGTATATTTCCATTATGATTTAGCCAGTCAATAATCACCTTGGAGTCCCCCCAAATTTGAATATTTGGGATGTTCAAGTATTTTGCTAATGTGAGAGTGGCCCATGCTCCCAAAAGCTCAACTTTTGTATTAGTTCCTCCACTGCAATTGAAAAACCACATGTAAACAATTGAATTTGGGCATTTTATGACACCCCCTGCTCCACAATTTTGACCACCGACTATAGTTGCCCCATCAAAATAAGCATAGGTACATTCATCATCTTGTGTGATCGACCTCTGTCTTATATTCAACATTTTTTGTGTATGCGGGTATATGATATGTGATCCAAGTGTCTTGAATACAACAACCCAAGTAGAAGGTGCTTTCTCATCAAAGATTGCTTTGTTCCTTTCATTCCATATATTCCAACAAGTAATTTCCGCGAAGCTATTTGAAACAACATTGTTTTTAGTCCAGTACTCTAAGCATTCTATAAGAGAAATTTCAGCCCATGCATTTTTAATTTGAATCCTATGAGAAATTATGGACCAAACAGTTTTTGTAAAGGTGCAATGAACAAAGAGATGATTTATGTCTTCAATGTTATGTAGAGTATGTAGATTCCTGGGCCCTCCCAACCTTTTTTATTTAAAACCTCCCAGGTAAGGATCCTGTTGTCCACGACCAACCATAATTTTATTTTTATTTTTATTTTTTATCTTCAGTTGTAACTTCCATTTCCATATGTTAACTCTCCATCCTCGCCAAATCGAGAACTGCTGAGTGGATATAAGGGCTGCATATATGTTTTTAATAGTGATATTCCCAGATGAATCGCCTTCAGTCCATAGAAAAGTGTCCTCAGTGTTATCAAGCGAGATCCCGACCGCATTAAACTCTGGAATATAATTTTTCCAATCTGATGCCCGCTCCCCGGTTAAACCCAAATTTTCACTGCTCATCCATATCTCAGATTGAGTAATTGGATCCTGACCTTCAGTGGCTTGAGATAGCACAATAATTCTTTTTTGGTTTAAAATAGATAGGATCTCTGCATTGAGGAAGGATTTGTCACCAATTCCCAGGATTCAGTCTCTTCCAATGGAAATGAGATGTACGGATCCTGGTTGCCAAGCCAACCAATGAGTAATTACATGAACAGAATGGGTGAGGCTCGTCCCTATCCTGGAAGCATAACATATTTTTTGTGAAGCCAACCTAAACTAGTTTATAACTATTATGTTTGAAAAGAATTTGTCCATTACAACTTTATGCCAAATACCACCCTACATTAAGACCCTCCAAAGGGTATTTGTAGTCAAAGCCAAATTGAAATGTGCAAGGTTCTGAAACCCCCATCCTACATTCTTCTTTGGTCTAGATAAAATCTCCCATCTGCAAAGATGATATTGCTTCGAATCTTTTTGACCGTTCCAAAGAAAGTGAAACATCAAATTTCTAATCTTGTTTAATACAGATCGAGGAATTGCTTCCATAGACATCCAATAAACAAGCTGACCTTCCAACATTGTTTTGACTAGAATGTATCTACCCCCTATAGAAAGCCACATGTTACACCATAAACTAATTTTCTTGGTTATTTTGGCCACAAGCCAATCCTAGTCATCTGCCTTATGCGTCCTTGTCTTTAGAAAGTAACCCAAATATTTGAAACCAGTCGAAAGATCACTGAAGCTATATGGGAGGAATGTTTTGAAAGGAGCTAATTCACACTCCGTGAGCCCTTCAAAATGAACAATTGTCTTTGTTTGATTAACCAAAAGACCAGAATCTTTACAGAATAACGTGATAATATTGTCAATTTCTTTCCACTCTTGTAAACTAGCCTTTGTCATAATGAGTATGTCATCCACAAACAATAGATGAAGAATATTTAATAATCTGGAATCTTTTATACCTGAGAGTTTTCCTTCACCAAAGCTAGATTTTAGTAATAAAATGAGGCCTTCCATCACCAATATAAATAGTAATGGTGATAATGGAAATCCTTGACGCAATCCTCTATTGCGTCTGAAGAAGTCTGTGGCCTCACCATTTGGTAATACAACAAAAGAGGATGTTGTGACACACGACATGATCCAGTTTTTCATCTGAATTCCAAAACCCCCCTTTAGAAGGATCAATCTTAAATGTAGCTAATCAATATAGTCACACGCTTTCCTTAAATCTAGTTTTAGGACAAGCGATTTTATTTTTTTTCTTTTTGATGCTATGGAGGCTCTCATGAGCTATGCTGATGGCGTTTTGTATCCTCATTACTTTTAAGAAACCCAGTTGTTCATCGGAAAGTGATTTGGAAAGAAATGGTTTTATCCGGTTAGCTATGATTTTTGATATCACCTTGTAGCACAGATTGCACAGTGATATCGGGCGGTAGTCCTCAAAGGTGGTAGGCATGTTTGCCTTCGGGATCAATGTCAGAAAGGTTGAATTTAAGCTACCAACGATAATGTCTAACCTTCTTGATTCCTGTAACATCTCTAGGAGATCCTCCCCTACTAAATCAAAGAAGAAAGTGAAAAATTCAACTGTCCAGTCGTCCGGGCCTGGAATCTTATCCTTTTTAAAATAAAATAGAAAAAAATTTAACTCCTCCAAAGTAACAGGATTGTACATCAAGCAAGACTCATCTTCATTTACAATTTGTGGAAATAGTTCATTAATTTGTAATTGTTCAATAGTGTTCGATGAGTGCGGGTCCTTGTAGAATTTTTTGAAGTGTTGAACTGCTGCTTCCTTTAAGGATCCCTGTTCAGAGATCTTTACTCCCATGGTATTAGTATTCTCCTAGATATGTTTCCGAGATTTGTTGTGGGTAGCAATTTTATGAAAATACTTAGTATTACTATCCCTGCTAGCCATCCAAATTGCTCTATTGCGTAGCCTCCATGTTGGAAGATTGGT